>JAUZND010005321.1:0-11254 GCA_034780555.1 Coelogynopora nodosa
GTGCTATATCATTTTTAGCCACATTCATATATTATTGAAAATATATAGTGTAAAAACGAATTTTTTTACGAAACGACCTATACTAAAAATGTATTATGTAGGGACGATGTAACCCAGCGATTTATGTAGTAAAAATTGGAATATCTGAACATTTTCACAAATAATTCACAATAATTATAAATAAAAAGTGCAAAACGCAAAAGTACAAAGCGACAAAATGCGCAAAGTGACCGAAGGTTTACTGTTTTAATCTAATTATGTGCCACTAAAATTATTGCAATATTTAGTACACGTTTTTCTCTTTATAATAATAATATTTACTTTTATTAAAAATTAAATACTATTTGATAATTATTTCAAGAAGGATATAAACACGTGGTCATAACCATTAAGCAATTAAATATGACCTACCTGCTTTAAGCAAATAAACAAAAAGAAAAACTTAAAAAATCATTTAGGAATTTTTCAAAATCGATGTACATTTTTAAATGAATGTTACAATCTTTACTCTCAATATTATATAATTATATAGGCCTTCGTGTAAGAATTATTGTATATCTATTATTCTATTCATACAGCCTCTATCTGTACCTTCTGATTATAACTAATAAATCACTTTTTACTTATGATATGCAAGTAGTAGGAGTTATGTTAACTCTAAATTACCCCCTTCCCCAACCAAATTTTCTAGAATTTTATAACTGTAATGATTTCAACAAAATCAAAGTCGTTTCCGCTTAAATCAATGACGCTAAGTTCGAATTTTCTATTTAGGAGGTGATCGGTATATATTGATTATTCCAACTCTTATCATGAAGGGCCGTATATGGCCGCTTTCGACTACAGTTGCTAATTCACTCAACGTGATGTCGGGTGTAATAGAGTCATTAATAAAGTCCTTTTAAAACATGGTCCAGGGCCTCAAAAGTGGTCCCACGCAAAAGAAAAACCACAACAACATTTAAAGTTTATTACAATTAATACAAAATATCCAAGCTTTTACCTTTTATCAAGAAGGCATAATCACGGTGTGAAAATTACATGGTGCGTAATTTTCACACGATGATTCAAAGAGACCGAGCACTACCGGTTTCGAGCTATTCAGCTCTCATTAGGTACCCTATTCTCCCCACCGACGACCGGATTGCAAGTAGTACTTATTTAAAACACCAAACAAATCGTCAAAAAAAGCAATTTGCATACTAATAATATTAGAGGTAGTAATTCGGGGATATCCATGCACCAGCAAAAACCACATAACGTATATAATAATAAGTAAAATAATATCAAGGTAAATAAGTTATTCAACTTATTAATAACATCATTTCTGGCAATGGCTTGTTCCATTGTTTAGTTCCTATTTTATTCAAAAAGTTAAAATTCATTAATGATCTCATTATTATATGATTTGGTTTTTATACAGGCCATTTACAGAGGTTAACTGTTACTCAAAAAATGTTTGTACTATGGTTTTAAGGCATATTTATTACGGTCATATGTTTTTAGAGCACATTTTTTTAAATTCAGGGATGCCGAAAGATAAAATAACTTATATTAATTATACTATTATAATATAATATTAAAGAACACATATAAACTTAAAATATGGCATTTTATATATTTATACATTAAAAATCTAAAGTTTAAAGCTTACAACACATGATACATATTAAGTATAGTATTGAAAGTCTAACTTAATTTTATAAATAATATTTTTGCTTCATTAAAACAATTTTAAAAATTAATAAAATAACTAATTATTCAGTACTATGTAATCAATTTTGAACGACTTTCATTTGAATTAGAAAAAGCCGATTTTATATGTTTAGCATAAAAATTTGTACAATTTTCATAAGTTTAAAAATAAATAGGCAAAATAACAAATCGGGCATCGACGGGCTAACCAAACATTTCAATAATAATTACTGTATATCAATTTGATTTTGAATTGTATTATGTGCATGTTAAACAGATTATTATAGTCAATTGAATTAAAAATGAATTTTGAAACAAATATAATACCAGAAAAATATATTTACATAAAATTACTTATTTTGTTCCGTTTCTAAATAAATATATAGGGAAATGACATGTTTTAAATGCGCGTAAATGAAATGTTAAGCTTAATTTTTATATTTATTTACCTGTACATACAGTTCATATATTGTATATATAATTAACAGTTTATGCTTTTATTTAATTTAATAAATTTAATTTATACTTTTATTACTACGACATCGTCGTTTGGGGTAGACTGAATAAGCGTCACTGAATTATAGCGTCATGGTAAAAATTCCATCAGGAAATATGACATATCTGTTTCCAAAAATACACAGGCTAGAATAAGCGCGACACTGAATAAGCGCGAATTGGAATTAGCGCGTAAATCTGAGCACTGGAATAAGCGTGAACCGAAATAAGAGCAAAAATTGCAACCACTGGAATAAGCGCGAACCGAAATAAGTGCGTAAGGATCTAACGCGTATGAGGAAATATATACAGGGCCTGAATTTGCGGTTGTTCAAGTTTTATGGTTATCTTAATATATACGCTCTTGTTTAGTTTGCGCTTATTCAGTGACGCGCTTGTTCAGTTACCCGCTTTTGTTCAGCGCACCAGTCTTTTGATCAATTTAAAAGCTTACAATTTCGTGCTTAAGCTTTAACTTCAAGTCACATTTTTTACGTTACGAATTTAAGAAATTGCTTCTCTTTTTCGTCAAGCTTAAACTCACTTTTTATTGATAAGGACTAGTAAACATATATTTCGCACAATAAAATATGCAACATAAGTGAGTTATTTGTAATAGTTATCTATTTAATCGATTTTGATCAACACTAATGGTACGTTATAGTTATACATTTAATGCACCTAAAAAGCCTATCTATCCCAATTCTATTTCAATAGCTACGATTGGAATAAATTCGCTACCCAATTGCTATCACTGTTCAACTGATACGGATGAAAACTGTAGGTCTGATAAAATCAAATATCAAGACATGATCAAACCGACACAGTGTGCTGCCAACATGAATTACACCAGCTGTGGAGTATATCAGATTACTTGTAAGTTGATAATATTAAAGGGTACGGTCACGGTTGAAAGAGTTTGCAGTTATTAGAGTTCATAGATGTGGTTATTAGATGTACCAAACATAATTAGTAATTAATTAAATAATCTGATTATTATCATTGAACTGTAAGTACTCTGTCATCTTCATTAACTAAGCATTATGACATTTAATTTGTATAGTTTCGGAGAACAATATTTAGTTGATAAACTCATTCTTATTACAGGCAATATACAACTTGTTGTCGAACAAATTTTAATAGTAAAAAATACAATCACACTCGCCCCCCCATTCCTAATGAGTTATAAGTGAAATGTCTGTCTCTTTTCTTTACTTATTGTATATACGTGTCCACTACATATAGTAAATAGTACTCTCATGTTGTTTACTGTAGATCGTGGAAACAAGTCGACCTCAAGGTCAGATGACAAGATTACCTATCATCGGGGCTGCTCTAATGCCACTGACATGGGATGCATAATTTGGGGCTCATGGAACGATAACGAAGGCAGTGTCAGTAGGGCTTGCGCCTGCAAGGAAGACGGTTGCAACACGGGATCTACTGTCGCCATAGCAACCAGATCAATGATCGTGGCTGGTGCACTTGGCAGTGGGTTGATGCTACTGATCTGAACCGATAGTCCGTTATAGAATAAGTGTAAAATATAATAAATAAAATATATAATACAGATTTTAGGCGACAAATTGTTATTTGAAGCATATATACATAGAATTGGCTATATTTAGGTCAAATTTAGGTCATATTTAGGTCAAGGTCATTTTTTGGAACTTGAACATTGGAACAATTTATATTCATATGAATTTGTATACATTAACAAAATGCATACGTATATGTATTTTTTGAAATACATGTGAATAATGTGTTAATTTAAACTGTAAAGTAAGATGTGGAATCCCAGATGTACTTTTAAATAATTGTTTCCATTTTGATATATTATTATAACAACTAAATATCTTTAACAAACAAGAAAAATCGTAGATATGAGACACAGAAGTTGAATAAAGTACACATATTAATAAATTAGTTAACTTTGAAGTGATGCATAACCCCATAGATAACGTTATATGGTAAGTAACGTAATACACTAACGTGACATTATAACATGATATTATTTACACATTTAATACAAATGTTTTTCTGTGCTCTTTTTACGGGAAATATTTTTAATTGTGTTGGTTCAAATTATTCTTGAATGTCTCATAACATTGTTATACTATTACTTTTACATTATTTATATTACTTCAGAAAACTGTTATTATTTATTTTGTAAAAATATTATCCCGCATATGTACGACATTGAAAAACACTTAACTGCAGTTTGATTCACACAGTTATTTATTAACGTATTTGCATAGCATTTATATCTATTAAGTGTACTTAAATGGATTGGACGTTAAATATATACCTAATTATTATAATATGTTACCATTGTGAGTGTGTGTTCAGAATGACCTTTTTTGTTACTATTTTCTTAAATACAAAATGTTGTATTTAATTTTTTTTAATTTTAAAATGAAGTTCCGTAAAAAAAGGGAATAATTAATCATTCTTCTGATTAATATTTTTTTTAAATATTTTAGATTATCCATTTCGTTCAATATCGTTTTAAATATTTTCTATAGGTCATACAATTTGTAATTCACTAATTATGATTACTGGGAATTTTCAATTAATGTTGATGATTCGTTATTTTGTTCATATCTATAATCTAACTTATAATCATCAGAGGACATGCCATTTTCGCAATCAACTTGACGATTGTAATCAAATATATTTTGTTTTAAAAAATTTGTTCCTTGATTTTTTATTAGATTCACAAGGATGACATATTATCATTTATTATTAAACATAAATAAATTCAACCAACATATACTTTTAAAGAAAACAATCTTCTGTTTTATTGGATGTAACGCAAAAATAGCCTTTCCAGGAAATGTAGTTTTGAATTTCCTAATATTGTGCAAACATAACAACAAACACTTTTGGTTCTGCTTAATATTATTTTATTACAATATTTATACCAGTTTCCGCTGTTTTAAATCTGCATGACAAAAGTTTAAGTTACATAAAATATGATATAATTGTAATTTTAAAAATGAAATAGTGAACTTAAATTGCTATATAGGCTAGGCAAACATATCTATAGATTATACGGCGAATATGCTCTATCAAAGGCAAATCAATATATTTTTTCAAACAAATGCTTATTAATTGAATTAGACGCCGTTGAGGTTGAACAAAAAACTTCCAACGATTAAATGGCACATGTTTCGATTTATTATGTTTTGTTTGACCATTTATTTCAATAATGTTTTACAATGCAACCATATTTGTTTCTTTTTTATAAACGTAAAACATATAATCTTTTCGGCATAGTGAACAGAAAGAGATTTCCCAACTTAATATATTTCAGCCATCCATGGCAAATGAATAACATAATAGATGATCGTTTTGCAGCAGCTGTAGCAACACCAGTATACCAATATTCTCCTGGATGCTAAATAAAATTATAAAGTATTGGGTTTGGTATACGATGTTAATACAAGTAGTATAGGCTTTATGTTGGCACGTCAATTCGCAATCGAGACAAATCTTGGACACCACACGTCATTTGCAGCACCTGCAAAACTAGCTTAAGCAAATGGTTGTCACAGGAACGTAAGCAAATGCCGTTTGCGATACCGAGGATATGGCGTGAACCAATCGACGACGGCACCAATTGCTATTTCTGCACTGTGCCGAAATTCCCAAATTTTTGAGAAAATCTCAAAATATTGCCTATCCATTGATGGATTCCCAATTGCTCCTGTGCCGCATTGGGATGAATTCTCGGTGCCCCAACACCCAGATGAATTCGACAGCAGTGAAGATAAATTTCGGTCCTACACTGAAATGGAAGCCTCTGCCTCCCTAGCCAAGTCTGACTTGGAACGGCATACAGGCAGGTCACATTTAATACTACGGCATGGTGTGGGATCTGAAATGACACAAAGATTCGTCATAATTACTCGGTTCACGACTTAAAGAATGGAACCTACTTGATTCTAACACGACGATTACAAAATTCCGTAAGTGACGCGAAGATTGTTCGTATCATTTCTCAAAGTTTGGGGAGTTGTGCTATTTGCGGCAATGTCTCTGCGCTGTTCGAATTATTGGACATGAAATGCATCTAAGTTTTACCCATCGGAATGGAGACTATGTTCATTGATTCATCATCAAGTTATAGTCTCAAGGCGGTGCTGTTGCGCAATGCTAATGTGAGTTTCCGGCTGTTCTGTCCCGGTAGGATGTGGCCTTCAGAAGGAAGATTACAACAACGTGAACGTGGTTCTTGAAAAACTCAATTTCGATACATACAGTTGGCAACTGTGTGGAGATTTCAAAATTATTGGCTTCTTATTAGGTGATGTGATGTAAGTGACGAGAATGGCGAACGCTTTCACCAAGACATACTCACAATTGAAAAGCGTTGTACCGACCGATATGGACCAGACATGCTAGGTGAGCACATCTGGCACATGTTGCGACTGTGCAATTATTTGGTCGTTATTGAAATTCAAGAAAGTTAGACTAGGGCGATCATTTAAAATAATGATTGGCCACAAGACCTACACTCACAGTGAATATGTACTAAAAAATGTTCTGCACAAGTACTAAATGTATGTTCCAGAAAAAAAGATTGTTTAGAAAATAATGTACTAATGTTATAACATTAAAATGTACTAAATGTATATTTATTATTAAAAATATATACTACTAAAAGATGTGAAAGCATGCATAGTATTGCTTGCGTAATTGTAATACCTATGCGCTTTATGGAAAACCCTATATAATACTTTAATTAGTTGAACTGTACATTTTCAATCTATGATTATAATCAAGAAAAGATTATTTTCTTGCAATGGCATTCGAATCTGCCATTTTACAAATCAGAAGAGGTTCCTCAGTCAACTGCATATGAAAATTAGGACGATACATACATAATACTTCTGATCGTATACATAAAATAATAGGAATGATTATTTTTTCGGATCATGAATAATTTTCGGATTTATGCCCTATATAGAAAATAATCAATTATTACAATGAAAAAGATGAAATTAAAAGAACACAATGTATTTACAAAGCCTGTGCACAAACATTCCTAATTATAGCAGTAGTATATGAGTGGCATTTCTAACCCCCCTTACAAAAGTAAAATGATTTTAAATTTTCGCGCCAAATAGTTTTTTTACAATTGGGATAATTATGGATCATAAATACAACAAAATCTTTCATTGGGTAAATATTTTTAGGGTAGTAACCTATGACAACCAAAGTTGGTATGATGAATCACAAATCCAAGAGAAATATTTTTGGTAAAATGTAACCTTAACAAATTTAATTAGTGTCTAATTACATTATAATCTTATCATTTAATTATAAATATTCTTTGTAGACCGTTTTTTAAATATTGGACGAAAATTGACGTAATTCGGGATGTCCTTTTTGTTTTTAGCATTTAACTTTTTATGTTTACAACTTATTGCAACCAATCTTGGTATATTGACTCACCAAAATAATTCAAATAACTTATATTACTTTTTTTTGTAAGTAGTATAAATTATAATTTTATTTTTATTGTATTTTTTATATAGTAAAATAAAATTCAATAGATAGACATTTAGAATAGCTATGAGCTAGTGAAATTTTTTTGAAAATCGGTTGAAATTTAACGAAGTTATAGACATTTGGTGATTTACAGCAGATTAAATCAATTATTTTCTTTTTAATATTATATTAAAATAGTAGAATGAAAATACATAGATAGACTAGCAGGATAGCTATGAGTCAGTGTTTAATTTTTTAAATCGGTTGAAATTTGACAGGGTTGTAGACATTTTACCACTGTAATGTATTATGGCCCGCCATATATTGTACGATGATTTCAATGAGGATTCCGATGTTCCCTAAGCTTGATTTTGCTACTTAGAGATTGATTTCGATAAGAATTCCGACTAAATGTACCCAAATATTATGAATTTATAATTTGGTGAAAGTTCACTTATATTATATGACCAATCGGAATTAATTAAGTCAATATAGAACGAAACGGATATTGTAAGAGAACATCTAAAATTTTAAAAATTGTAAATGAACCATGTTGTAGACCATCGAAATTATTAGAAAACACATATTCACTGATTACATTTCATGATAATTTGGTAAAATTTCACTTATATGACCAACTAGAATTAATTAAGACAATATAGAACGAAATAGACAATGTAAGAGACTATATAAAATTTAAGAAACTATTTTATTTATGAGAATAATAAATTATTTGCACAAAACGATATATATTAAAATATTATATTTAAAATATTATTCTAATTGTAAGTTTTGTATAACCAGATAGTATCACAAAAGGACATTTCAAACATTTAAAAATAAGATAAATCATACCTAATATGTAAGAAAATATAACATATATTGTAAATGAATCATGTATTAGACGATTAAAATGATTAGAAAACACACACATAATGATAACAATCTGTAAGTAGCAAAATCAAGCTCATTGAACGTCGGAATCCTCATTGAAATCATCGTGCAATACACTGGCCATAAAACATCCCAATGGTAAAATGTTTACAACTCTGTCAAATTTCAACCGATTTTTTCTAAAAATAAACACTGAATCATAGCAATTCTGCTAGACTATCTATGTATTTCCATTCTACTATATTAAAACGAAAATAATTGATTTAATGAGCTGTAAATCACCAAATGTATATAACTTTGTCAAATGTCAACCGATTTTCCAAAAACTTTAACTAGCTCATAGCTACTTTAAATGTCTATCTATTTATTGTATTAAATTTTATAAAACTATATAATAATAATAAAATAATAATCTATACTACTTACATACAAAAAAAATTATTATAAAATATTTTATTATATTGGTGAGTGGTCATACCAAGTTTGGTTGTCATAAGTTGTTAACATCAAAAGTTATAGGCTAAAAACAAAAATTAAATTTTTCTTCTAAAATTTAAAAAATAGTCTGAAAAGAATATTTATAATTGAACAATAATATTATAATGTAATTAGACACTCATTAAAATTTTCAAGGTTATATACTACCAATTTAAATATTTCTCTTGGATTTGTGAGTCATCATAGCAACTTTGGTTGTCATAGATTACTACCCTACAAATATATTCCCAATGAAAGATTTGATGTACATATTTATGATCCATAATGATCCGGATCGCAAAAAATATATTTTTGGCGCGAAAATTCAAAATCATTTTACTTTTGTAAGGGGGGTTAGAAATGCCATTCATATACTACTTAAAGCAGTTTAACTGCACCGTCAAACTATAACACCAACTCAGGGCTTGTTTTTCAGTCCATATGGATAAACATATCAGTCAGTTTAAAGTGAAATTCTGAAACAAACAATTTCCAAAAAGTAAACTTCAATAGCCCCAGCTCTCCTTGTGCATTCAGCTCTTCTTGGTCAGGTGATTTCATTGCAACCAAGGAAGTCGTTGAAACTCTACCGGCTTTCGATAAACTTGTTGAAGTCGTTGGAACTTCATTGACTTTAGTTAAACTCATGCTTAAGTCATTTGATATCTTTATTTTATTTTTATTAGATGCCCGGTTTGTGTATCTCAATACACTCTAGCTTCTTTTGTGTCTGGTAATGTTCTGAATTTCATCTGTATTGTAGCCTTTGTTCGCTATATTCGTGTATATTCTTAACAGTTTTGAATACAAAACACATTTTGAATAATATCATTCGCCTGATTTACTTACCTTTACCTTTATTTACGTTTGTACGAATTTAATCCCTTTTCACTCCGGTGCCCCATGACTTTCATGATAACTTTGACATCCAGACCCGATTGAAACCGATTGATATCCAGACCCGAGTGGTTGCCGTAGCTTTCAAATGAGTTGTGGAATGCCCCGCAAATCTAGCTGTTATATCATTGCAGATTTTACCATCTTTTCAATTTTATGCATGTCAACTGGCTGCTGATAAAACCAAAATTCGCCACTTTCCATGTCGTTTCAAAGCACTTAAATGCAAGTGACCTTAAACCAGTTGGTAGGTGAATTGTGAATTGTCCCAACTATCAATACTGGACCGCTATTACCGTTCTGACAATTTTCAAAAAACTCTTGCTTGTTAGACATTGGACGCAATATCTTTCAAGGTGTCAGCATGATTCTTGGATGCTTTCACTTTATAAATGTATAAAGTAAAACCTTCTCTTTGCATGCCATACACGTGAATTGTGAATTGCTCTATCAGAGTAATATATATATATATATATATATGCATGTTTAAGAGATCTACGACGTAGTGCAAAATTTATAACCAACTGTAAACAGTAATGTGGTTAACAGTACATCTACACCATTTTGTTTCATGCGGAGCCTTTTCTAGTTCGCTTGATATCATTTCCGCTTGTTTAACTGGGACATTTAGACCAAGTTTTGAATTACTACCCATCACGGAGTCCAGAACAACCTGCAATTCATGTGAACCTTTCTTCAGATAAAATGTGGTAATTGTCAATTATCGACTTCGTGATAATCGCTTGTTGTAACTGTCAACCAATATTTTTTCAAGATTTTTTTGCCTGAAACAATTACCCGATTTATCATGAACTTCTTCCAATAATCTTATCGTGCTCCGATTTAATTCATCCTCCGACAACTAATCGATTTTTCTTTATAGGGAACGTTCTCTTTTTTTAGTTTTAGTCAAATAATTTCTTTGCAGTCGTCCTGATGCAAAATGACGCAGATCCCATAACCGGTTCGAACGCGTGTTTTTCAGAACACGACCCATTGCCACTTCTTTGATATCTTCATCACTTAAAAGTTCAGGACCAGATACCATTATTTTCGTTACGTCACCAGCATCGTCGTCAACGAAATTTTGAAATATTAATGTCAAATGTTAAAATCAAACATGAACATTATCATATCTTTTGTATTTAAAAAAATAGTGGAGTCAGAAAATAATTTCGTTAATTTAAATGGGCTATGCCCTAAAAGTTTATGGCTATACCAGATTTAATATCTACCAATTTATGTAATGCCTATGTTTTATATAACGAAAGAAAATTGATTCTGCATAGGTAATTTATTT
>JAUZND010005322.1:0-11253 GCA_034780555.1 Coelogynopora nodosa
ATTATGTTGTAACTATTCTGTAAATATTAATAACTTAAGTTGCCCTATTTGCTATATTTTTGTTTTATTCAAAAAAATTAAAAAAAATTATATCGGTACGGTTTCTTTTGACCAGGGTTGTATATATATATATATATAGATGTGCGTTTTGTTAATATTGATCTATTGTATATACACATAAACTGCGTGATATATGATTTAATGAATATCTCAAGTTTAGTTGTCGCAATTTGATGGTTATTCAGTTTAAATATTAAAATTACCACGCAGTTAAATGTATATAGTCTAGATAACAAAATCTTAAAAAACGTTAGTTATTTGTTCTTAAAATATTGAATAAATAATAAAAACCAGACAGTATACTAACAGCATCAAACAACGTCAATTTTAAATACGACGTAATGTATACAAATATGTATTTTCGTTATTAGATTTTTTTTAAATAATAATAAAATAGTAACCATAGCCATAGACATAGCTTAAATAATATACAATATCATGTAATACATTTTTATGAAAACTTTTTAGTCAAGAAATGTCTATATCACAAGTATTTTATTGATTAGCTTCTGAAATGAAGATTCGAATTTACATAATACTATATTGATTAGATCTAACAATTACATGTATACAAAAAATATGAAATATTTTAAAATGGGGCCTTCCGTTGTGTTCTACTACATTTGTATAATGTGACTATAATATATTGGATATAAAGTAAAAATATGAATTTTATAGAAACAATTCTGGTGCGAATAAAAGTATCGTAAATGTGAATGTTTTCTAATTTAAACCAACAAATTAAGAAACGAATTTTAGCATAGATACAGGAACTGTGTCCTGTAAATTATTTAGGGGAGAGAGACACTATATATAAGCTCAAATTTTCTATAATATAAGGATTATTTTTTTAAATGCACAAACCCTACGGAAATAATATCCTATTTTTACTACATACTGTATATATACATATATCACTCCTCTATATTACTTTTTTCCCTCGGTCACACACATGCACCAACCTACAGCTGGAGATGATTGACGATGGTGTGGTCCAGTCACTGAAGGGCCGGAGTCCGCTCACCGTCGACCTGATCAGCATGGGCCACATTCTCCACCTCACCCTCCTCCAACCCTGTGTCTTCTACACCAAGGTGACCTTGACTGTGCCGGCCCCCCCGGTGCTGGGCCGGTCGGGCCGCCTCCACCTTATCTCGCACAGGGAGGACGGCAGCTGTCAGCCCTGCACCTCAGGGTACACGCTGCACAACGGCTATGTCACAATGCAGGCCTGGAACTTTGCCGGGTGAGAGTGATGCAATCATCTAATCCCATGTAGAGCATGTAAAGCATATATTAAGGTTATCTGTGTAAATAGTGTAATCTATGGAATTTTTATAATTATATCCGAAAAACAATTATTGTACTTCAAGATAGACTAAGCTTTAATATAGTTGATAGCAAGTTGTAGGCTCTATATACCAACGATTTATTGATAAAATAAACTGTAATTTATTATTTACATTATTTTTTCCATAATAAAATTTGGAATTTTCTCAAATCTACTACCCTAGACGTTTTCCTCTACATATATTTTGTTTCTTTTTCTTCTTCTTATCTACATTATGTGTAGTCCATAACTCGTATTTTGAAGCTGTTTGGTTGTACAACGATGATTTAGTTACAACACTGATGTTACAGTTACATGTTATGCTTGTCTTGACTTGCATATGCTTATTACTAGAGCTATGTAGTATGGGTCTGGGAATTTTCTATTGTAACAACGGCGTGTTATGAGAGTGTTAAAATAATTTGAACTAAATTTTAAGCGGGGCAAGTATAAGAATGAGTTATATATTTCTGAACTTTCATAATTTTGTTTCGAGCATGGGGTGCTTGTAACCATGAGCAAATACATAATAAGATAAATAATTAATATCAATACTTCATTTCTGATTGTAAATTGTTATGTATAACAGTGTCATCACATTGATGTATGCAAGCTAAATTGGTAAAAGTATCAGTCTTTAATTTTTAGGTTCAATTCCAACTTTATAATTTACCATGTGGGCAACAAATAGTACAAATAGTAAGGTTTGTTTTAGGAACGAAAGCGCTGTTTTTTGTGAATCGATAAATTGAACTTCAAATAGCGTTTATTTTTTATATTTACAAACTTTTTGTTGTAAACATGTTAGAAGAATGTTACCGAATCAAGATCGTAGCCAGATTTAAAAAGGGTAATTCGTAAGGTATCTAAAAATGGAACTTTTTAACTGTTCATTAATGGATAAGACATAATACCCAAAACTCGTGTTTTGTTGAACATTTGCAATGTGTCAATATTATTAATTTAAATTTCAGAACACTGATTATGTTAAGATCTAAAATCTATACATCTAAAAGATAATAATATTTCATTTCATCTGACAAAATTTTTGTTTTTTATAATAGTTTTTAAACAATATACACATAGGCTATACCTTATTATTGAATAATAATTATGATAATATTACATATCATAAAATTTTAATCGTAGTAATTTCTAGTAATCATTAATAAAATTATTAATATTTAATTAACCACAACTATTTAAACTATCAGTAAATAGCTATAAGATGAACATTTTATTTATCAGTTGTTTTATTTAATGCAAAGTTTATTAAATCATTCGATGCCATTTTTTCAAAATATGCCACTTTTTACATTTAAAGAATTATTTTACCCTTTTATAAAATTTACAAAAATTATTGAAAACTCAGAAATAAACTATCGACATTTTGAAAAAAATATCTTCTGACAAAAAGGGCATTATATATATACAAACGTTTATATATATATAAACATATGACGTACGTTCAAACAGTATGAACCCCCCTGACTATGGGCTTGCAAATTTCAGAATTCGATGACTTTTATATTATTTTAAAATAGAATTGTCCTCTATAACTCTATATCTACAATATATATTATATTATGTGTCTATTTAATAGTAAAATTGGGCTAATTGTTTATTGTGAATTATTTTTTTATTTCAGTCCAATGTTTGGGTGAGTTACTTTGATTTACGTAAATTTTATAGAAATGTTACTATGTTCATTTTTTACTATTAATATTACTATGTTAAATGTTATTTTTTTTATTTATAGAAGTATAACATAGTTTACACATTATATCGTAATAGTTGCATCGGCGATATACAACTATATATATAATGGAATCAACTTAAAACATATCAAACGTAATGTTATAATTACATGTTTATTAAAACTAAACATTCATATCGAACTTACAATTTCTCAGCCAAAATTAGTTATAATCCCCAAAATGATTTTTTCTATTTATATAATCTTGGCTTTAGACATAAACGATCTATCCAACAAGAATTTAAATATTGATATTAAAATAGTGCAATGTGACAAATATATTTTATCTTTCAAAGATTTATTTTATATATTATCTGGACACAATTACAGTTTTGTATTCCAATTATTATAACTGCAAATACTAATGCCAGGAATGTTTTAATATTTTAATGTTTATATTATTCGCATATTCATTTATACACAAATTAAACTTCGTAATTTTTACCGAACTACATTTTTAGGAGAGTGGTTGCCGTATACCTTTAATGTAGTCCGTATCGTATACCTTTAATGTAGTCCATAGCGTATACCTTTAATGTAGTCCATAGCGTATACCTTTAATGTAGTCCATAGCGTATACCTTTAATGTAGTCCATTATAGCGTATACCTTTAATTTACTTAGTCCGTACCGTATATTATACTGTATTGTATAATGCAGGCTGGTTAGATTGTGACAACAGGCGTCGTTTTTCAAAACAATTACTTTAATTTATTATCTTTTATTTTTATTTCCATTCTCTTTCCTCCCTTTACCCTTTTTTAACACTTCCCTTTTAACTTCCTTTTTTATTCTTCACTTTTCAATTTTCCTTTCATTTTCCTCCTTCGTCTCTTTCTCTTTCTTTTTTCTTTCTCCTTTTTATCTCCCTTTATAATAAATTTTCATATTTTTTCTTCTCTATTTTTCTCTACTTCTCCTTTATTTTTTTGCACTTTCTTTTCACCCTTTTTTTAGGTATATAGACATGTAACTATATAGTATACGATGAATAATACCTCTTATGCACAGTTAAGATTACATATTTAATATGCTTATTTCAGGCGGAGCTGTGTGGTCACTAAAAACAGATGCCGCTTTGCCGCCTGCAGAGCTGTTGAGAATTTGCTTAAGTTTATTTACATGGCCTGAATCTTTTTTCATCATGGAGACTTTATTCAAAACGGGATGATTACTTTTGTTTGGTTACAATACATATCTCACCTGTGTTTATTTTGATGCTTTTTAAACTTTCACCAGAATACATTTTATGTGATATATAATATATATACTCTCATGTGTGCTTCATTTAAATTATATATTTATATACATACTTATTATTTAAATCTCACATAAAACAAGAAATTCAAGTTATTACAAATGCAAGCATTTAAAACAAGTTTATGGTTATTATGTTTAGTCTTGGTATTTATATACTATTATTAGGTGGGTAATGGGGGATTTTAGTATTCGGAAATATTTTGTCGATGTTGTGATAATAAATTTCATTTAAATTAAATATATCTTAAATAATCAAATTTTTATTTCGATAAAGTTTGTTTGTTTGTTTGTTTTTATTATCTGTATATTAATAATTTTATTTCTGCTCAAAATTTTGTTTTTATATTTATCTATACTCTATATTTAAAATATTTTATATTTTATTTAATTACTTGTATATACAATCAATATATACTTATAATTAATAAAAAACGATGAGCAGAAAATGTAGCATTTACATCAATTTTTTTATAAGCCTACATATATTAATCGATTTAAAATCGTAATCGCTTTTCAATCTTTTCTTTAATAAATTTATTAATTCAAATTATAAAGCCACATTATTTTAATCAAATGCTTTAACGTTAATCGTCTCCAACTATGTCAAAACGTACAATATATCCACCTAATTTCAGATGTATAGCTTTTGCAGAATGTAATATTTAAAGGGGTTAACTGGAAAAACAAATATAAAATATCCAACGCAAAGATTGTCCATTATTTCTTTATCTTACACGTATAGGATATCCTATCTTCGTTGCTCATTTTTGTGTATTAAATTTACCCACTTCGGCATATATATTTGCACTAATTGAGTAAATTATAGTAATTGGTATTATTCGCTATTTTCTAGTGATTCGATATTGTAAAATGCAAGATGTAGGCCTATACAGTTAGGCACCGCTTCTTTCAAGGGGTTGATTTTATATTTCCTGACTGTCTTCAAATTTAAAGGTATAGTGCCTTGAGATCCAAGGGAATAAAGAGAAGCTGCTAATTCATCAAAACGAGAAATAACTAAGGACCCACTATGTATAAGTGAGTCAAGGCCAACGATTCCCACAGAAATCGCAGTTGTAGCTTATCAGTAGGAATGTAACATTGCAAAAGAGCAGTAAACGATGATGGAGAAGGTGGGGTGCCCTCGCTACTGACTAGACGCCCAAGAAACTCAACCTCTTCAATACTATACACAGACACTATTCTTGACCTTGATTTGCAACTTCTGAAATGCAGGGGCAGACCGGACCTGAATTAGAGCAGCATCGTGGTCCATCGTTGACGGTGTAAGTACAACATTATCGTCAAAATACGCAATATTCAACTAAGAAGAGCATGCGTAAATAAGCAGGATCTAACGCAATCCCAAATATTCGTTTTTTAAGCGGAACAACCCACTGGTTTATAACTTATTGTTTAACAATAGCATAAGTTCATCCCTCAACCGAACTTCCCGTTATCGCAACTTATAATATTGGTAACTGCCGGATTGAAAGCAAGAGATTGCGAAGTTGGTTATTTTCAAACTTGTCAATACCAACCATATACAGTAGTTCGAGCGTGTTCAGTTGTAAAAATTGTAAAGAATTTAGTCGTATTTAAAACGTCGTAAAATATAAATCATTAAAAAAAATCCTAAAAATTTTGTTATGAAAAAAATCGTTTATAATTTTTTATATTTAAAAAGACGGTGGTATAATTGAAAAAGTTTAATTATAATATTAGAAATTTATAAAGTCCACTTTTCCATGAGTCGACCATATTAACGTGTATGGACAAAATTGCAAAATATCGCCATATTTGGGAGCCACCATTAACGCCATATAACAGTGATATATTGGAAATATATATATTTAAATCAACTCGATTCATCATATTTCATATAAGGTAAGGGTAAAGTCATTCCTTATTTGCAGCATTATGTAACATTACAAAATTAAATATAATTTTTGGCAATTTTAAATTCCTAAGGTAATCAATATATCAATTCAAAGAATAATAATTTTAAGTATATTAACAATTAAGTATTTTCCAGGTTTTTGTACATGCATAAAAAAGATCGTTCTATTATTTGCAAATCCCTTTTTTAAGTACTTTTCCAATTTCAAAGAAAATTTTGCATAATTTTTTATTTTCACTTTTTATGATTATTTTAAAATTAAAATTATCTATTTCTAACTTTTAATCCTATACATTGTAATTAAGTTTTATAGTTGAAAAATATACATAAACACAAAAAATTAACTTTCCTGAAATAGTAAACTAATTTAAATACCCTTTACCATCGTGAAAAATGTGCACGAATGAAAATGAATTAATGAAGTGTGAAATTGAGCAACATATTTATGCAACTTTTGTTAATTTTAAAAATAAGCACCAAATCAATGAATAAAATGGTCTATTTTGTATAAATATTAACTAATTAATAAAGCCGCGCTGTAACTCATAAGTAAAATTTTATTTTTTGGTAAAAATAGGCTACAAATTAAGCTGTTATTTCAAGAAAATGTCACCAAATGCATAAATAAAATGTGCTCTTTCAGGCAAAAAACTGATTCACAAAATGCGCACCTGATTGTGTGTAAAATAGTAATTATGTACAGTTTCTCATTTTTTATAACATAACTTTACCCTTTGTTATATATATTAACATATAGTATAGCCTCCATAGATATATGGTATTTATACTCAAATCACCACGTCTGTATCTTATAAAGCATTGAAGTTTGGTATTTGTGTGGCATATATTAGTGACGTACAGTCTAATTTAATTATAAATTCTTTGGGTAAATATTTAGGCGACTGAAACGTAAATAAGCTTGATTTACTGATATTGTTGCCAAAAGGATCATTTATTAATCAAATGGATAATTTATTATTCAAATGGATAATTTATTAATCAAATGGATAATTTATTAATCAAATGGATAATTTATTAATCAAATGGATAATTTATTAATCAAATGGATAATGAATGAAATGTATATGAAAATTAGACTGAGTGTCGTTCATATTTTGGGCCACCCTGTGCACCCCTTAAACACAGTGCACTTTATACCTAAAGGTGTGTTTATAGTGATAAGCACATGCGTTTGTGTGTTTTTGGTGATAAACATGTGTATTTATAACTAAAAACACTGAGTTTAATAAAAAGCTCGCTCTCCCTCCAGTGTCCGAGAGGTATATTTATTAAGTACACACATATTTTAATGTGTATTTATACGCTTTTGATGATAAACACATACGTTTTTCGATTAACCAATGTATTTAGTAACTTTTGGTAATAAACACATACGTTTATCACCAATAACGTATAAGAACGAGTTTATCACCATAAATGCATAAACACACTTTTAGATATAAAGTACAGTATGCTTACTAAAAAGCCTTCTGGATAAACAATAAATACATATATAACTATGACATACCAATGTGTCGGATGTGTGTGATATACCGATATCATGCAATTATTTTTTTTGTCTTTTATATTTTATTGCTACACTGTTAGAATATAATGCCATAGCGGCAAAATTTACTATTGTTACATCGGCCACATTTTCAGTAACACAATAACACACAGCAGCACAGTAACACCGGCTAAACCACTAATATCTTTATTTCATTTTAAAGATAGACGTTTTCAAATTTAGTTTTCTTCCTTTTTTAACAAAACGTAATTGACTAATATTAATGTAATTTTTCTGAAAATTAAAATTGTTGTCATTTTTTAATGTTGTACTAATGATGTCAAAACTTTATTATGTATGTATGTATGTATTAACATATGTATTATTGAAATGATGTGTATTTAATCAAGTTCCTCATATTAATAAGATATTACGTATGAACTTAAACAAAATTGATTTTAAAATTGATGTTTATACTAATTAGAAAATCGTTAACTTTTCGATAGAAAGAATTTTGTTTGTGTAATTTTACTTTTGCAGATATGGTAACATTCCTATATATATAGAGTTGAGTACATTTCTGAAAAGAAACTTAAAAAATTATTTCACTAAACAGCTATGTTTATACGCTTTTATTTTATTCATATAGATTATTATAATAAATAAATTATAAGTTTTTCTAACTTTACCTCTTTGAAGGCTACTTACTATAAGCGATATTAAATAATATTATTTAGAATATCCTAAATAATGTATATTCAGGTGTAAAATAGATTATTTGCCCTGTTGCAGGTTAAATAAATAACTTTCCGTACTTTGTATATATATATATATATCTCTACAAGTTGAATGTCTATAATATGGATGGACAACCTCCAGATAAACGGGGCAGATATCGGAATGTTATCATTTAATGATCTATTGGATTGACTATTGGTCGTGCAAAAGTGTCATTAAATGCACGATTTCTAATTGAAATAGGTGTACGGTGATATACCTCTTCTATAAGCGTTCATTTTAGACTTCACTAATTCTTTTTTGAATGTGGATTTGTGCCGTTTGTATCAAGCCTGATGTGCATTTCATTAAAGCAGGTAGTGCTGACCTGACCCTTGTTGTTTCAGAAACGGTTGTTTCGACGGAACAGGTACTATCAGAATGTATTATGATGAACCTCGAGTGTCTCTGGCGTAAGTTTTGCTCAAACTATATTACATTATTTTTTATACACATTACACATACATTTTTTGTTAAAAAACATGATAGACTTTTTCTCAATATGAAGTAAACATTATATGTGTTCATACGCGTATGTGTTCTATCGGTATCAAAAAATACATTTAAATGGTGATAATATATAGTTATGAATATATGTTAATATAATATGATAAAAAAAAAAAATATGTTATTTAATTAATTAAAATATTATAAAAATGACACATATTACAACATATATTAAAAAAAAATTAATTCATTTTTAAATAATTATTTTTTGTATAAAATGTATTCTATATTATTGTTTTAATTACATTTTTCTAATTCTTAAAATAATTAATATAGTTCACCTGCTTTTAGGCAACTAAATAAATACAATTAACATAAAAATAAATTATTATTAAACACACAGAAAAATATGTTTTGAGCAATATTGAAGAGGTAAAATCGTGCAAAATATTATTTGATATTAGATCGTGAAGATTTTATCAGAAATGTTGGTTAACATATCAGAATTTAAAAGTACACCTATATGAATATAACTTCTCGTTATAGTATTCTCCTTTTTCATTATTTGTACTCAGTAATCGTGATTACTTATTAAAGATGAATTTTAATTTCTAAAAAATATTTTATATATGGCTGACTATAATATAAATTTTTAATAATTGCATATTTATTGCGCATTGTATATAAATTATTGAAATATTTTAAATTTCTGTAAGCAAACAATGATTAATAATGTCAAAAGAATTTATGCCTGAAAAAAAAGGCAGCAATGTGCATTACCATGCCGAAAAATTAACATTGCAATTTTACAAATTACAATGTTAATTTTTCGGCATTGTAATGCACATTGCTGCCTTTTTTTTCAATATTTCAATAATTGATATACAATTGCAAATACCATTTGAATTTTTCGACAAGCAATATGAAAAAATTCAGCCGCTTACGCGGCTTCAGCTTTGCATATTGCTTTCCTCAAAATTCAAATGGTATTCCTATATTGCTTCCTTAAAATTAATGTTGCATAATATAATTAAAATTTAATTAGTTGTCTCATCTTCGTATATGGACATTTTTGTGGCTATCTATTATTGTTTTTTTATATTAAAATAATAGTTTGTTATACAAATTCGCAAAATTATATTTCACATAAAACATATTATATTAGTAGCTGCAGAAAAATATTCAGATTCGTACGTACACACTTTATCATATATATTTTAACTAATGTAATCTAATTTCTGTACATTGTATGGAGCTAGAATATTATATACGTAAAAATTAAAAACATTAATACTGTCATTAGTCCACAATCGGAGAAGATCTTTAAACTATTACACCATTTACATGTATAATAAAAATATATCATTTACATGTACAGTATATTTCGACCTTCAGTAAATAGAAACGCCTGCTTCAAGACTTTTTATGCGAAACTATAATTATCAAAATGTTAATACTTAATTGTATTTAAAGTAGTAAGGAAAGAGTCTTTCAAAATCGAAACCGATTTTTTTTAGCCATTCAGAATCGAGTATTTGTTTGTTGGGATACTATGGCTTCCTATTGGCCGATTTAAACAAGGTCAAGGTTGTTTCCGATTAATTCAAGGTCACTGAGTTCGATTTTCCTTCTTACGAATTGATCAGATGTACCCTTGTTGTAGTAATCAATCGATCAAATACATTTTATTGATTTTTTTCAATATACTGTTCTACAGCCGTTCAATGTCCGATCAGGCTGATTTGAACGGCTATTCCCACTAAGTCAAGTATAAGGAATGTGATAGTAAAAATCACAAATTGATCAGAAAGTACCCCAATGGTAGTAATCAATCATTCAAATACATGTTATAGATTTTTTCTCTTCTTGTCTAATGATGAATGAGTGTACCATCGACGCGTTCATGTCATCTAATTACCAATCAGGGAGCAATTTTTTTAGCCCATACTATAAGTATTCTACTATAGGTATATTCTACTATAAGTATTTTACTCTAGGTGTACATATAAGCATTTTACTCAAAGTATAATATAACAGTTTAATACCCTTAACTCATTAACTGTTATATCCTAATATCCCTAAACTCCTAAAGTTTAATACCGGTACCATAAACTCCTAAATCCCTAAACTCCTAAATCCATAAACTCCTAAATCCTTAAACTCCTAAATCCCTAAACTCCTAAATCCTTAAACTCCTAAATCCCTAAACTCCTAAAT
>JAUZND010005323.1:0-11253 GCA_034780555.1 Coelogynopora nodosa
GTCCTTATTTCATGGTTCAATTTGCCTTTGGTAGGAGTAGTAGGTCCGCTCCTGCTGGTCCCGGTAGAAAACTGGTTTGGTTTTCCAATAGTAAGTGCAGTCAAGGTATCCTTCACGTCCGCAGCGTTGATTATGATTTTAGACATGTTAATCAAAGTAAAATAGAAATCTGGAGAGCGGAGCAGAGCAGTAAATACGACTGTACACGGCAAGAGCTTGGAGTAGAATGAATTTAAACAGTGAAGTCGTCTCTATTTATACAAAAAAAGGGGGGGTCCATGACTCATAAATCTATTATAACCGCGGCAGAATCGACCCTTCCTATACTACTAGAGGATACGTTTTTTATGTTTAATATAGAGGATTATACTTTAACAAGTTGAGTAAGCCGAGTTGGTTGAGGCGCTAATGATTGAATGTGAAGGTAAAAGGTTCGAATCCCAGCAGTGTTCCTTGTATCTCTCCCTGGCCGACAACTGTGTTTATCGAGTGAATAGCAACTCTTCGGAGTTTGTTCAGTATGTTTGTGTACTGTCAAAATCTCCATGGGTTTTCATCATACAATATGTATCTGAAAATCTACGATTTTATCCACTAAATAGTATTAAATATTTTATATGTTTATTTAATAATAAGTAATTAATTAATTTAGTTTATTTAATTTCCCGATACACATAAAATTATAATATACATACAATACACACACATACACATACAATAACACCATGTATTATTTTTATATACGTTAAAAATATTAATTTATCTATACTAAATACTCTGATTTTTTTATAATTTATTAATTTAATTTATTTACATATTCATTGTATATCATAACACGAAATTATATTGTTGTACACTTCGAAGTAACAAACTTCATAAATCTCTAAAGTCTGTTAGTCAATATATACTTTTATCGCTCAAATGTATATAAACACAATTAATTTTTTATAATTAACTTTTTTAATGTTTATTTACACCGGAATAAATTTATGTACCAACATATGATTGAATGATATTTTTAAATAATTAAATGTATCAGTTATAACAAAAACAATAGACTACAATTATTATTATATAGATATCAAAAACATGTTTGTAATACCGTGCTTTTTAATCATGAAACTGATTTCAAAATATTTGAGAATTGGTCAAATCGGCTGTATATTTTTCACATAATCTAAATGGATTTATGGAATAGTAGCTAGTTCAATTCGGCGTGGAGTGACACTTATAGTTAATTGAGTACAACCACTGCGACTATCAATATATATACAAGAGATGTATATTTTAGCGTGCGGTTAGTTTATTTTGTAGTTAATAATATTTTTTTTTAAGGAGCTTAATAAGGTATATTGAAAATAAACAGAAATTTAATAAAACAAATATTTTTTAATCAGTTTTTATTTCTTTAAAAATACTTGTATTCTATTTGAATGTGTGAACATATATTTTACGTGTGAAAGTATAACAGACTTCAAAAAGTTCCGTTTCGATATTGGCTATATCTTCACTTGTCTTTTCATTGAACAGGACCTCTTACCTGTAGGCAGTAGTTTCAGGAATTGCGAAATTAATTGATATTTAACAGTTGAACTATACCGATATGCTGCTTTCGACAAATAAAAGTCATTTTATTGCTTTAACGATATCATGCAGAAACATAATATTCAATCTGACACATTTTTCAAAATCATTATTCAGGTTGAAGGATATGTTTTCAAAGTTTACACATTGACATCATAATCGATCATAAGGAGTTGTTTAATCGATTATACTTGGCTCTAATCTGAAAAGTTGACGCTTCAGCATAGTTAGTGGTCAACACAGGATTATTTGGAAACGAAAGAAACGGAACCTTAATATGTCACAATTTTTATTTTTGATGGTGCACATTTTTTTCTGGAACATGATAGTTTGGAAATGATTAAATTTCAAAGTTAGCTGAAATTTATCAATAATGGATAAAATCATTTTGTAATATTTTAAAAAGATACAAGTGCGAGAAAATAATTGAAAGTATAATTAACAGAATATGAACAAATACAATCTATTTTAAATGCAGGCCAACAAAATATTAATAAATTAATAATTCCTCTTGAGATATTTTCGACTTATTTTTATACAATTACATTTTATATGTTTTCCCATTCTTAATTCCCTCTTAATAATTTTTCACCCTTTTCCATTTTTCTTTTTTTAAATTTTTTCCCCTTTCCAATTGTCTTTCTTTAAATTTTTCACCCCATCTTTTAATTTTCTTTCCCTCTCTCCAAACATTTTTCTGTTTGCAGTTCTTTCTCTGTAGTAATCTACAAATACATGTGTCCTGTTAATCAGGACATCGACTATTGTATATTAGCCTCTTTTTTTCAAAAGTTAAGGCTCCTTTATACTTAATATTTTGCTGTATAATTCTAGTTCTTTCATTTTCCGGAAAGTTATTAATTATTATTACTGTTTTCTCCGTTGTAATCTTGTCATTATTCTCCATTATAATTCGATCTGTAGAGCTTAGTTTACTATGTCTTGTTTAATATCACTTTTGTTTTTTGAGAATTTTTAAAATTGAATAAAATAAAATATAAACTTTTCCGGTATTTTATTTCTTCTACAATATATCTTGTTTGTTAGAAATAATCTAGCCTTCCTTCTTTCGACAAAAGCTCCATTTTACAGTATGAACGAATATATATATATATTTACATATTGAATGGGCCCCAACATCATAAATATCGATTAGGCCCCAAAAGTATCGAATGGGCCTCGTTTTATGTGTGGCCCAATCGAATTTCTTTTGACATTTTGGGTAGCGTTCTGTATTTTGTTGGTGCTCATTCGATTTTTAAATATATATATATATATATATATATATTTATAATATTTTATTTTATTTTATTAGACGAATAGTAATAATATATTGGATTGACTTGTTATTCGATCGCGTCTAAGGATTTTATTAACTATCTGGAAATTGACAAGTAAATCTACGCAAATATAACTCAGTTGTCAATTATTTCGACTGCAGCAGCTACCGCTAATTGTTGATATTAATGCATTTAACATTATAAAATGAAATTTGAGGATTACAATCTATTAGTTAATTCAATCAAGAAGTGTATTTATTACTTAGAATATTACTAATTATGACATAGTATTATATTATTTAAACAGTAATTTATTTGTATTTCTTCAATAATAACGTTTAATTTAATTAAAATTATATTAATCGATTATTATTATTTTGCTTAAAATATTTATTTGTAAACTAAATATATTAATAAAAATATTAAAATTTACGCAATGTATTCGTGGGGTATAAATTGAAAATTTTGTCATGGATTTATTTTTTACAAAAGTTCCTTTTTTTCCCATTTCCTCTTTTTTGCCATGTGGTTAAATGTTAAGTATTTAAGACCCGTAATTTATCTTCATTTACATTCCTTTTTTCCCATAATTTACTTTCTTTTTTACCATTGTGAATGAGAGTATGTCCAAACTCTATATCTCAATAAGTTTCAATAAGTTATCTCAATATGCCTTAACTCTTTTGTAATCATTTTGAAGAGCATCCACCTTTATTTTCTATATAGGTCTTCCTGAAATGTTTTAAGGGCAACATAATGGCATTTTGACTTCTTTAGCATACTTACTATTCAAATCTGATGTGTGTGCTTTGCTATCATAGTTTACAGATGATTAGATGGGCTATTTTCAATAAAAATAAGCGTTGTTAGTACATACATATATACATATATTCATGTTTAGATTATTTTGATTAGGGGTTAGCTACTGAACTAATTATTGAATAATTAATTAAACAAAATATTAAATTATTAATTTCGACGAAAATTGCTGCTATGACTTTTAAATTTTTCGTTATTTTTCATTTAGTATATTTTTGTTGTAATTTTATAACGTCTAGACATCTTTAGCAGAAAGTAATCGACACATGAATTTAAGTTAGTAAAGTAATTAATATAAAAAATTGTGTTTTTATTCTATAGGTCTCGATACGATTTCATATTATGAATCTGACAAGTTTTTTCCAACAAAAAATATTTTCGTGCTAATATTAATACTGAATAAAAAAGTGGTATTTTACAAGCGATGCTTAAAAATTAACATTAAGCATATTTCATTGTAAATATTTATTAATAAGGCACTATAACTTTGACCACTAAAGAAAGAAATATATAATTTGTGATACATACTTCCATAATAAAATATAACAAATAAAACAATATTATTTTAAGCAATTCAACAAATCAGTAACACATTATAGTTTATAGAGCAAGCAAAATCCCGATAAGGGTATTCGTCGTTGCACTGTTTCGAAGTGATCGGTGGCAGCCAGTGAACGGTGTTAAAAGGGGTCAAGGAAAAAGCAGCCAAAGGTAACTGCGTGGTTGTTGAATACAGTGTGCTGAAAATCCTTGCGCTGGTAGGGGGAAAACAGGCCGCGCTGCATCAGAGTCTTGTGAATGTTTTCATATCGATGCTAAGCAGAAAAATAATAGAATAATTAAATAATATTAGAAGAATTAAGATAAGGATAAATAGGTAAATATAACATAATATTTTGATAGAAACATTAGTAGCCACTGAAAATGTAATAACATTTCTTTTTTATTTGACCGTTCGTTCTTAGAGAGGCCGGCACAGAGGTGCAAAGTATATTACCTTAACTTCAACATTCATTATAATTAATAACAATTTACAAATTAATTGTGATAGATGCAAAACTATGTATTAATTCTCTAACTGGAAATGTACCAAAACTGTTCAGAATAATAAGTATAATTAGTAAATGCATGCTTAATATCAGCGAATGTTGTTTGTGATGTAAATATGAACAAGTCAGGATGTGAAATTATAGCATGGGCGTAATTTTAAATGGAAATGAAACATTTTGTTTTACATGTTTGACTTCCAGCCAAAGGATACAATGTGTCTTTATGTAATCATTGCCTTTTGTAAATTTTTATGCAGTTTCTGTTTCTAGCTCTGAAAATATGAAAAGTATTTTTCAGTATGGAAATATGTAATTTTAATGTTTTGACCATTTAATTATATGTTATTGATAAACATCTCAATGACAAAAAACTCTTTCAGAACATAAAATGAGTATACGAAACAGACAATATACATCCTTGCAGAGAGAAACATGGAGAATATTTGCGGTGAAGGGCCAATAATACTTACATCAAATCACTAAAATTAATCTTTTGTTGATTTTAGCGTACATTTGTAAATGTGTTCCGATATTTATTTTAGCTAAACATTTGAGATATTTTTAAGTATACTTTTTCTAATGTTAATAGATATATTAATATAAAATATGTGATTTAAATTTTTAATAAAAAACAAAATGTTAATGGTAATCATTGGTAATCAAATACCAATATGGACATTTATTAAGTAGGTACTCTAAATAATTACCTATTTTATTGCGGTGCATAATTTGTAATAATTACAAAAATATTATACAATTTCGATTTTTACTAAAATTTGACATTTTAGTTTAATAAATTAATTTGATAAGTTTCGATAACTATAATGAGTTCGGAATCGCCTTTAGTAATGACATAATATATAGCCTCATATATTGAGTGTAACAATTACAAATAAATATATTAAATAATGGTTTTTTATTGATTTAGATTTCATAAAATGATGACTACAACTGAATTATAGAATACCTCGTATGACATCAATGTGAAGAAGAAATTTTTGGGTCGAAATATTCCGATAACTTTTTTCATTAGTTCGCCATACTCGCCAAGACTTGCGTTGGTTTCAAAGCTCACATAGGAAAATGCCTTTTCTGGAGTGATGTGAATTGTGAAATATTCATCCTGTATAACGATGGAAACAGTGTTGAAGAACACATTGTTAGTATATAAAAATGATTAATGAATGTTCACTAATTAATTCAATACATCGTTTTTTATAGTGAATTGCTGTAATAAATTTAAAATAGTTCAGAATTATAAATTGCATCAACTAAATCTTTATTTCAATTCCTGAAAGCCACTTATTTAGCTAGCAGAGCTGTCAAAGCATAAATTTAAGGATTATCTAGCCAGTATTATGTTAGGTAAGCCAAAATCGACAAAAAAAATTACTTTTTCTACGACATACAGAGGGATTCTTTCCATGAAAAGGAGGACACCGTAATATAGGCGCTATTCCAGCATTTTTCAAAGGAGGGTGTTCATTTCACAAAAAAACCGATAAAGTGTAATACATATACCAAAAAATATAATATTCCTAACAATAAAACAATTTTATTGTGTAATAATATGAATATTGAATATCTTTTTCTTTACAATTTTCCATATGTGACTCTATACTATGAATGGGGATCATCTGATTGGGGATGGGGATCATCTGATTGATTACACTATAAGGCACTCAATTAGAACCGAACGAGCTATCATTTATAAGAGAGTCAAACATTAATTAAATTTGGAATTCATTGGTCAGGTCAAAATGGGTTGCAGGATCGGCTTCGCCTTTCTTGAAGTTATATATTCGTTATTACAATAAAGTTAACTTTATGGTATATAAAAGTTATAACTCACACCTATATTATATTACAACTAACTATAGCATATATATATAATATATTAAAGTTCGACATACATATGCTTAAAATAAATTGAATGAGCCAACTGATTTACAGTATGTTATATTTTATAATATATTAAAATGTCATAACTTATAACTTATAATTACTATATTATGTTTATTATTTTATAAATTATATTTATATGAAGGTATTCATATTTTTGTTATGAATAATTGAATGATATTGGGATTATTAAAAAAAATTATATATGCCTATTATTTAATTATGGAATATTGAAACAAAGCGACCTCAGAATATTACGATTTATGGTTAAGTTAGTTGTGTGCTTACATTTATTTATTTGTTGTCCTTACATTTTTAAAACTCATTATTTGTAAGTCTAATGGCGTAAATCGTTTTGAAATTATTGTTGTTCGATAAAATTATATTTAATACTGTACTTTTTACTTCGACTATATAATATACAATACAAAATATAACAAATTTATCTACAATAATTGTGCGGTTTTCATTATTATATAATTTTAGTATTTTAGTTTCAGCAAGATTTCATGCAGCGTCAATCCACAGCTTTCCAAATTGCCGAATAACTTATTTGGCAGTTGAAGAAGTTCTACTCTAATAATCATGAAAAAATCATACTTTTCACAAAATAAATAATTTTCTAAAAAACAATAACTTGTAACTTACAATTTACGTTTTCAAACGTGAAATATAGCACACCGTGTAAATAATCACGATTGATAAAATTAAAATCAATTAAAATTCAACACAAAAAAATTAAATAAAAAATGCATTATATAATTTAAAAGATTTATCAGAAACAGTTATCCTTTCGTTAAATTTAAATGTAATCTTAATTATTTATAAATCGTAACATAACAATTTTGTTATGATGGTCTTATGATGGTTTTAATTACTATCACACTACAATTATTGACATTTATGTTCTCTTAATTTTTTACAATACATAATTAAGTATCTTTCGTATACTTATCAAAGCTTAGATACTAAAATGTTATCTTTAAATGTTCATTTTTTATGGTAATGAGATAGCATTATTATTTTCCATATTAAAGGGTATATTACATCTTTGTTCGTACTATAATTAATCAATTCGTGAATGTTTTAAATAAACATATTATAGATTAATCATGAATAAGCTCACATTGAATTATTATTATTGTATAATAATTAATATATATTATTATTTTTTTACAAATTGAATAGTCCCCAAAATAAATATCGAATGAGACCCTAAATGTCGAATGCGCTCCATTTATTATTAGTCGATTGGGCTACAAAAACATCGAATGGGCCCGGTTTTTCGAGGGGCCCAATCGTTTAGCATTTGACATTGTGGGTCGCATTCGATATTTATTTCGGGGCCCATTCGATTTGTAAAACTATATAAATATATTTAATATATTATTTACATATGTCTACAACATTGAGTTTTTTTAGTTCTTACTTCATCGAGTAGTCCATTCATTGAGTAACCGCAAGGTTCAAAGAGAAAGTCTGAAATTATTGCCCCCGAAAATATCTTGCCAATTCCAGATTTCTGAATGAAGGTAAAAAATGTTGACGATTATTTATGTTTTAATTCTTCATTGCTCTATTGGATGGGTGCGCTTTTAGACTTATTTATAAAACACGTTTTTATTTGACTAATTGTGACTAATTTGACTAATTGTTTGTCGTTGTCCAACATATCGCTCGATAGGATTAGTTAGTCACTGGATTCATTGAAGGTTTTATATAATCAATACAACAAAGAATGAAGTGAATAGGAATCTAATGTTAGGTACAATAGGCTCAATATGGTACAGAACATCCAGTAATATTCAATGAATGACAAACGAAGATTTTTTATTAGATATACAAAAACTGATTATTGCCTTTCAGTGGTAATAGTACTATGGATGAATACGGATGGATTATACGGATGGATAATACGGATGGATAATACGAATGGATAATACGGATGGATAATACGGATGGTACTATTGATGAATACGGATGGATGATACAGATAGTACTAAGGATGATGGAATCTAATCTGGATGTTTGGATCTTTTGCATGATGCATGCTTTCCTGTTTTTGTGTCTATACTCTGATAGGGTGTTCAACTCCTCAAATTTTGTGTTTATAGAGTGTGGTTGATTGTGATAAGTGTAGGATGGATTGATGGATTGATGGATTGATAGATTACTGTGTTATTAATATGTGGTTTAACATGAACATGTTCAAAAGATTCAAAACTGAGCTGGCTGCATGGTTTTATAGTTCAAAGCCAACATCAACGCAACTCCAGGTCCTTTTCATTGTACTTATCTGTGTCTTTTGGTGTCTTAAAGCGATTCTTGAGGGCAGCGGTCTAGATTAAGCGTGGATTGAAGTCGGCCTGTACTGTAGTGTCAGAAGATCACTCTGTCACATTTAAAAATATGTGCATCTACTTTTTTGCATAAAGCAGGCATGACTAGAACATAGAATATTCTAGACTACATCAAACACATATATCGTTTGTAAAGCAACGATCCCTAGATATGACAAGAGATCAAGTGTAAAGACTTTTTCATCAGTAATGAACCCGATACATTCACATTTGTTAAACTTGGCCATGCTCTATAGACCAGATACCAAAAGTTCACAAAGATAAATGTGGAGAAAAATACTACAATCTGCTATGATCTGCTACGATCTACTACCAACTGCTCTAGATCCAGATGACAGACATAGTGTACTGTGATGCTGAAAGCTCCGAAAGCACAACAGAATTTTTTGGGACATCACGAAGTGTTCGTTAATTGCATACAATGCAGTGGGAGGTATTTTTCTTCCAAGACCAAACATAATCTGTCATGCACATAGGTTTGCAATTGTGAAGACGCCGTGAGGTCTTATTTTTCTAACGAGATAACGAAGGGAGGTGTGGATTACAATGATAATAACACCAAATGTGGCAGTCACTGTGCGATTTTGTTTTGGTTAATAATCGCTAAGCATTAACAAAATAATGTAATTTAATTAAAAATTTGTCTAACAGTTTGTAGCATTCAGTTCATTATACCTATATTCACATTAGTTAGTAACTAAATTACACATATAGGTGAATATATGGCAATGACATACCGATATCTAATTTTTTTTTGGTATATGGTGAAAACGTCATAAGTCAATGTATATGAATGAATACATAAAACTTACCTGTTTCTAATAAGGGTAACTAAACAAATTATCATCTAAAGTATTTCTATAAAAAACTTTATCTTTAAGGTTAAAATTATTATCAAATTGGGCTAAACATAACGATTTGACAATTGTTCAGTATACACTAAACGCCATTTTGGATTTTGCCATTGGACATATATGAAAATTGTAAACACATTTGGAAACATGTCCAATGTGATTTCATAAATACAAAAACCACATGTTTTCAGATTCAATATAAACCATTTACTAAGAAACACAATGATCTACACTTTTTATTAAACACATGTGATCATTTAAGGCATGCGTTTATCGCTAAATACATGTGTTTAATAAAAGGCCTCTTCGGCCATCTTAAAAAACCTGAAAATGTCGACTTTCGTGACTTAATTTTTTAAATTTTAAATTGTATGAAAATTATTTTAACCGTAAATTACTTATCCTCATTATTATGCAAATAATAATACCTGTGTAGCGTCCATTCCATTTATGCTACAATCCATTGTAAAAATATCCATGACTTCTTTATCGAGTTGATTCATAACGATCTATCAATGTTAATGATACAAGTTATAATAGGAGCAGTTAAAAGTATTATATATGTTATAAGGAACAATTAAAAAGAATAGACTTATTGACTACTGTGTTACATTATTATGATACTAATGTATGTTAATATTAGTTAGACATTATAATAAGAATTTACTTAATCTTGGAGAAATAAAAATATCCAAAATAAATGTAGAACATTTTTTTCAGCAAAAGGCGTTTTCGAGAACTTATTATTTTTATCAAAGCATGAGTTAGTAGGCCTATATCAAAATAACATAAAACAACTGCTCAATTAAAATACAATCAATATAAATTTAATCAAGATAATCAATAATTAAAAATGATTACAACAATGTATATATTACAAACAAATGATTATCCAGATTTGAAAAATATTAACGTAATTTACAAACTAAAAACAAACATAAAAATATTTGACTAAATCTTCATGACGTTTATTGGTGGCAGTAGGACTTCGAGTTTTAAGGAAAGAAATGAAAACAAATTCATGGAAGAGTCGATTTTTATTTAAAGATTTACATGCATTTTAAATCAAGTCTATAATGATAATATAAAACAATCAGAAATTTCTGCAAATGTTATTTAAATAACTGAAATGTGTATTTTCATGAAAGTCTATCAACATATTAAAAAAAATTGATTAGAAAGCCATTGTTATAAATTAAAAATACTGTTTCGTGCTCGAATAAAATATCTTAAAATATCTTTAACATAAGTGTTCCTCAATAATCTTTCCCACCCTTTATTATGTATCTTCAACGCTATATACTCGTACTTATTCGAAACAAAAACAATTCAATTAAAAAATAAAACCCTTCAGAAAAATGAAGAAACAACAAAGATTTTTAATAAATAAACTATATATTCGGGT
>JAUZND010005324.1:0-11253 GCA_034780555.1 Coelogynopora nodosa
AGAGAGAGAGAGAGAGAGAGAGAGAGAGAGAGAGAGAGAGAAAGAGAATAAGAGTGTAGGAGAGATATCAAGAAAGGAATACAAGATGGTTGTCAAGTTGAGTAAAAGAAGTGGCAGATCTAAAACTAACTGTTGCACAGAAACGAAATACATATAAGGAGATTGATTGACACTAATGAAAATGAAACAAAATTCAAATTAATATGTACACAATAAAAAATCTTTAGTATAATAGTATAATTTCTTATACGAAATAAATGTCTATTTTCTAGTCATATTAGGCAATGTGGAAGTGATGAATATGGTTTTGTATCTCTGAACATTAAATTTAATGTAGTTAATGTTTTGAAGTATATATACCTAAAAGGGAATTTTGTTAATTAAAACAAAAACGTCTAACCCCTCCATATGCGATGATCCCTTATATAATGATCGCTTTAATTTGATGACTTTTAAAATATTTTGTTTATGTTCACGACTTGCTTTAAGATAATAATCCTGTTTGATTTCATTAATTTAAAGCACTTTTTTTCTTCAGATTTTCCCTATCAATATCATCCAGAGATGTCCGATGACGTCTTTTCAAGACGGAAACAACGTAGGAACCGGACCACGTTCACAATGCAGCAGGTACATGGATGTAGTTTAGTCATATATGTTAACAATTATTGAGATACATATTATTATATTCTATCGATTTCTTATACAACATTCATTGTAAATGAATGAGACAGACATGAGGGTAATAGTAATAATTGAAATTATTGATCACTCTGAATTGAATTAAATATTTCTTGATGGCAAATTCAATTATCTAAATAAGACAGAATGTTATCAATCAATATGTGGAATCTTAACAGCAATTCTTTGAAATTTTCTTTAAAACGGTCAATATATATAACATATGTTGTTTAGAATAAAAATTGATTTGTCCTTTATTTGTAAATTTTAAACGGTAAAGGTATAAAATTTGTATTGTGTGGATGCATACATAATTGTTAAAATAATATTTAAAAAAACACGAAAAATATATTTTAGTTATATATATGCAATTAATAAAATAAAAGCAGAATGATCAAAAATATATTTTTTCAAAATATTAGTACGAAATAATACGAAAATTAAAGTTATTTCGGCCACTTATTTTTAATAATAGTACAAAATAATACGAAAATTAAAGTTATTTCAGCCACTTATTTTTATTTATTACAATTAGTTAAACATTATTTTCTACATTAATTTGTAGCCATAAATGTAGTATGTATATTATTATTAAAAAATATGGATAATAAACAAAAAACATATATGAGTTACTTAAAATGATAATTTATCGCCTAACTTTTACTATATAGTTATACAGAAAAATATTATATCAAAATTAGCACTTTAAAAACCACTTAATATGCATGTTTCATATATCACTTTTAAAACTGTGAAATAAAGATTGTAGCATTGCCGATGTGGATGACGAACTTCGGTCATTTTTATCTCAAATTGTTAGATGGCAGTTTCATCAACTGTTCACATGTCCAATGTCACAATTATTTGGCAACTAAAAGATGGCAGGGTGTTATTTTAAATGAAAAAACTTTCGAAAGTATTCACTGCACAGTTCTCCCATTTACAAAAATTTCTGGAGGCAGTTTCGAAGCACTAACCAATGATGATGCCATTGTATCAATTGTTCTTGTAATTACCCAGAAGTCAGATGTTCAGAAGATTTTTTGTGATGAAATGAGTTCATAGCTCTATATAACAAGACGATGTTCTGGACACTACCGACTGGGACAGATGTAACTTAACAAAAAATTAACTTTGTTTCAAGCCAGAATTAGTGTATATGCCATAATTTGTGATATTTGTTTTACACGAAATACTATTTTCAACCAATGACAATAAAAATAAAAATAAAAATAAAAATTATATGCCGAATTAATTTGACACACTTGAATTTGAAATTTAGCCTTTAGTTTGTTTGACTAATATAATTCAAAGCCATTAAAACCACTCATTAAAAAATGTGCTACCTTAATGGCCACGAATGTATTATTTTTAAAGTTAGAAAATCATTTATAATTTTATATATTACTTTTAAGTATTGCAATAATTAAATATTTAAAAATAATTATTAATAGATTTTAAAATATTGTTACCTATTTGGCAACAAAACTACAATATGTGCTTATTTAAAAGATTTATAAATGGCATAATACAAAATTTGATGAATTTCAAAAATTAAAATGGATGGAATAGCCTGTAACTGAATGCACCGTGCTTTATTAGGTAATTGAAAACATTATACAAAAAACCCAATATATTTTGTTATAAATAAAGTGACATAATTTATTGATAAAATCAAGAGATAGTAATGTAAAATTATTTTAAAATTTAAACATTGTTTTACCAAATATGACCTAATTATTATTAATTCATATTGAAAAATGTTTTACCAAGTACGTTTTATAAATATACGTCAGATTTCCGTATTTACAAAAATATTGAATTCTGCAAAAGTGTCGTTTTAGAACTCTTAAAAAGTTTGGGAAAATCTCAAAAGGATACCGTAGACGATGTTTTAGATTTGTAAAAGGTATAATAATAATGTGTATTATGCAATTATACTAAAGTAATATAGTAATTTACAAGAATATGTTTTTAAATGAAATAGTACGAATATAATACATGCATTATTGATCACTGCAGAAGATTGTGATTAAGCGTTATAAAGTAGTTTATTAATTCGTAAATTATAAAAATAAGCACTATTTTATGTGAGCATATTTTTGATTAATTCAAAAAAATTGTCCTAACAAACGTATATATTTATTTAATAATAATTTAAATCATAAGAATTTATTATTTACTTAGATGCTTTCAGACATTAATAATTAAAAAATTATTATATTTAAATTTTATAACGCATAATATTTGACCTAAATCTTTTAACATTCTTTTTCGTTCAGTTAGAAGAGCTTGAGAAGGCCTTTCAGCAGACCCATTATCCTGATGTGTTCACGAGAGAGGAGCTCGCCATGAGAATCAATCTAACCGAAGCACGAGTACAGGTGATTTTCAGAAAATAGAAAAGAAAAAAAAACCTTCCTGTTAAAATGTTATGTTGAGGTATTTAAACATATTTTCAGTTAAAATATAATTATGTTAGTTATATAACTTTTGCAAAAATCAAATTATCATTAATTTAGTTGAAATATTGAATGTAATATTTTTACTAGAAACAATCTTGTGTCATCCCAAAATACGGCTTCTAATTTCTGTTAAGATGAATTGGTTTAAGATTGTAAAGTCAATCAGGTTAGAAATATTTTTAAATATATCTGATACGAATTATTATAATAAATTATATTGTGCTATTTTTAAAAGCGATATTTAGATGTTTTGGGGATCCTTAAACAACCCGAAATTAGTTTTTAACTATTTATTTAAAAATTGTTCATCTAAACGTTGTTGTGATATTTAAATAAATATAGTCAAACAAAAATTATTCAACAACTCACGAATTTTAATTAACAATTTAAAGTCACTTATGCAGTGATTTCACATTAAAGTAATATATATTTAATTACCACTCACGACAAATCTTGACAACAATAGTCATCTTCGTGCATTATATAATTCATGTCTACCTCCTGTCTCTAATCCCATTTCGTGATGAACAGGTGTGGTTCCAAAACCGTCGAGCAAAATGGCGCAAAACGGAGCGTTATCAGCAGGGGGGTCAGGAGTCTTCGGGCGGATTAAGAGCTCATCCGTTATCGCTTGTAGGTCGGGATGATTTCTCAGTGGACTGTGGTAAGCTCCACCTTGAAATAATATTTCGTAAAATTTTTTATTTGTCCGATTTATACTTTTCAGTATTACTCGTATTTGTTAGAAACACCTGAGAAGTCTACAGCAATATTTTGTTATTAAATTATATCAAATATAAATTATTCTAACTCCGAAAGACTCATATTATTACCTAATATATTTAAAAATGTTATATGATAAAAATTATATTTAAGTATAGATAATAATTAAACAAATAATTATCTTCAAGCTTCATAAAAGTTGGCTGCCTATATACTTAAGAGTGGAATAACAGCATAACGTATATACAATGTAAAACGCCTCGTGTTTGTGTAGAAAGTAATTAATGAATTTTGTAAACATTTTATTTTTATATATTATATTCATAACTAATATATTTTTAGAACTGTCAATTGGGATTATTTTATAGAGGGAATTTAAAAAGATGTAATCTGGATTACAATAATTGTTTTAGTCAATATATAATGGATGATTACATTAATAAAGATAATACAATGTAAAAATACCGAAATATTCAATATAAATACATTCACTCTAAATATACTTTAACACAATGACATTTTTATAAATACATAAATAATTAATTTTACATGCTTTTCTGTAACTTAAGTATTTTTTTTTGATTTATGATTTTTAAGTATAAATATACTTTTATATTTAAAAAATATAAGATGTATTGAAAATCCTTTACAAAAATTGTTAATTTTAGTAAGTTTCCATAATATGTATATACATATATACACATGTAATTAACAAATTAATTATTAGAATATTAAATAGGTTATTCTACACTTTCAATGATGAAAAATATAAACACATATTTTAGTTAAAAAATGTAGTTAAAATTTTACTAATTTTTATTGATTTAGTTTAAAAATATTTTCTTTGCTATCCAGTAAAACTTAATTGTGATTTTTAAATATTAATAACATATTATAATAGATGGGTGAGGGAAACAATTGTCAGGTCGTAATTCCGTTAGAATTGCTTAAAACTCGCTTAACAATTAAAACATGTGTTAATTGACCGTAAAGTGGGGCATAATATACTTCAGTGTGTCCACCGCACCCAAGGCTAGTTCAGTTGAATTTTAGAAAACGCCAGTCAAGCATATATCATGCGAACAATGGTTATACGGATGTATTGCGTGTTTTCTATGATTAGGATAATCATATTAGGCGCTAATTAGGCGCTTGATTAAACTCTTTTAACCATTATTTTAATTCGTCAATATACAATAAGAATGTGTAGAAATTCCTTTGATGGACGATTATATTTTGAATGACCGATGTGATGCAACTTAGAGAATAATTCGGCTATAGCCTTGTTTTGAGAAAATGATATTTTAGACAAAAGCATTTTGGAAATTACCGAAACATGTTGAATTGTTTGTAAATCAAAGAAAGTCATTGTTAAAATTGATAATTTTTATTTGATTTAATTGTTTGATTACTACTGATTATATGTGTAATTGGTTAATATTTATGTAAATAATTGATTATTATTTATATTTTTAGAGTAATATAGTTGAATATATGGATAAAAATGGAATCATGTTAGAAATGTATGACTACTACCACATAAATAGTAATATAGATAACAAATCACTTTAATTTTAATTTAATGATTAACAAATTTCACACAAAATAATATTAATTCAATAAATTGTTTCAGGAGGTGGAGGAGGAGGAGGAGGGGAAGAGAAATCGAGCGGAATGGAGAACTACTCGATCACCAGAAATGACATCAGCGTTGACGGTCATGTGACCGCTGACTCGGATGAAGAAAGTTGTCAATCGAAATCCTTGGTCAAGACCAAAGTGGAGATCAGTCAAGAGGATGACGCTGACAAGAATAAGCTCGTTTCTCTTGATTTGCAGGTACATATTATGTTATATATGTGTGTGTGTGTGATTTTAGTCATACTTCAAGCAGGATATATAACTGGTTAACGATTAATTATAAATATTGGCCCGTATAAAATATTATAACAAATGTAAAATGTATATATATTATACATGTAAAACTGTAGTTTTAACGTATAAATATTATTAACACAAATATTCCATATACCTATGAGGTATTAAAAAGGTGGTACTTATACAAATGAATAAGTAGGATAATTCTTTGATATTTAATTGTATAATATTATTGCATGCTAATATTATTTGACCATATTTATTATTTTAAAATATTTTTATTGTATTCTATTTAAAACTGGAAATATAGTTTAAAAATAAATTATTATGTATTATGGGCAATATCATGAGTCATCTTTAAGCGATTTATTCGTTAAGCTCAGGTCAGTTCTCTGTTTTTGGTAAATATGTTGTGGTTACCTTGTGGTTATCTTTTATTTTATTTGGCAGTTGAATTTTTTTATAATACGTTGAATCCAATTTAATGAAAATCCTTAACTGGCTTTCAGTAACTGTTTAAGTGAGACCGGGGACACTTTCCACTTTATCTTGTTCAATTATTCAAATATTCACTATATAAATATGAAGATGCTTTATGCAAATACAATTTGTATTTATCCTTAGATATATATATCCTTTGATGTATATATAATACATCAAATAATATTTTGAGATCAAAATATTTAACTCTCTGAGAATCAATTGTTAGTAAAATAATATTTATTTTTGTTTTTGATATGTTCAATCTTAACGTAATGGTAATCGCCATATATGTATATTCTATATTCTATATTATTATTTAAATTGTAATTGTTATTCAGATGAAGGCCTCACTTGACTATAGTGGTGAGCATACTATCAATTCATTCGAGACACCTGCCTCCCATTCGCCCTCCACGTCTGTCTCCGCTGGGACTGAAGATCTACATGCCAAGATTCTCATTAACGGCACTCCACTATTTGGCAACAACATGTTGATGATGTCTTCGTGCACAGAGGACCACAAACCTGCCGATCAACTCCCCGGATCTCTCGGCAAATTCTCCGCAGAGCGCATTCTGAGCCCGCATAAGCCGACATATCCGCTGCGCAATCTTATGCCGCCGATCCCGACAACGACGGGCATCTTGCCGGGCTCTTTGTCGTCGCTTTCTGGCCTCCAGGAGTCAATGAGCTCGCCGCATTCTTCGGCTCTATTGCAGCACCATCACAAACAAATGCTGCATCATCACCCCCTGTTTAGAAGTAAGTATCAGTATTTTCTGGAGTTTTAAAGTCATATTTCTGACAGAAATTATTCTAGTATTTTTACATTTATTTTGCGCCATTTATTTTTAAATAATAGTTAGCATATTTAACTAACTAACTTATTTAATGGAATACAAAAGTAAAAAAATAATGTTATTGTTACTGTGAAATTTAAAATATGAAAATCGTTAACAATGTAATCGTTATCAAATCTTAAATTGTATAGTTTTTGCAGATGACACACTGTTGCGTACATAAAAATAGTAAATATATAAAACGGTAAACAGCTTGGACATATCACCATCTATAAGTAAAGATTTATGTATTATTTTTAATTTAAGAAAAAGAAGAAAAAAAAGTTGACACGTAGAGATTTTTTGACAAATAATAATACATGTATATAGTATATAAAACGATTTAAAAAAAATAAAAAAATAATTTCAAACAATTTACTGAAATTATTTAGCTAACAATATAATGTTTTAATGTATTGTGTAGCATATTTCACATACTAATGTCAGCTGATATTGTAATATATTGTTTCAGTTTAAAATAACTTGAAACCTTTTACAAGACTTTTTGTTAACATTTATAATAGTTTGAAATGTATTAAAATATCAAAGTATGATATCAAAAACACACATATGTATATATATAAATATTTTGCACCCATAATACAGGTTTTGTGTGCAGAAAAGTGTTTTTGCGTGCCTATTTATATCGATGAAGAATAAAAGACCCTTTTCATGGAGCGCAAAGACATATATAAAAACTAGTCATATAACTTCACAATGTTGTCCTTTAAAAAAAACCCAGAAAAATGCAGATATCTTTTACCAAAGCCAATACAATAGTAATATTTTTATTTATCTAATTCCTTAACAATTATATTGTTGAATAAATGATTATTAACAATAATTTCTTTAATATCCTATCTTTTCTTGCAGTGCCGTTTTGCTCCTGTTGCCCTCCGAGCAGTTCTATGTACCCCCTGCAGATGAACCCCTTTTTCCGCCCGGGCTTCTATCTGCCCGACTCCCATGCTGCGGTCACCGACCTTCGCCGGAAGCTGAAGGAACCCGCCGTTGAGATGGGGACGGAGTCAGCAGTGACCACCCCTCCGAGTGATTTATGACCTGGAGTACAGTGCTGGTGGCGAAGAAATAAGTTTTATAAAACGATATATAAAGATGTTATGCAAATATTCTAATACACTGACTGCAGAATAATTTATATATTAGTGGTTTTTGTAAAGTTACGCTTATATTTTTAGAGATATATATGAACAAATTAGTATTATTTCAACTTCAATGAATAAATCCTACTCTGATTATATTTATTTACTATGTATACCTAAACTGTAGCCACTATTTTGTTGATGCTGATAAAGATAATTGTATGCTACAAATCAAAGAATAACTACGAATAGGGTGTTTTTCTTTGAACAGTATTTATTTTTAATTATTGAATTGTTCGAATACATTCCAAAAAAATTAAAACCAAGAAAAACTATTTAAGCCATATATAAAAGCTTTTATATTTACCAATTTATATAATTTTTAAATTTTAAAGGTAATAAGTACCGTTTATTAATTTTGTTCTTATAATATTTTTCTTTAAAATTTGTGGTGAACACTTTTTGAAAAAAGTAAAATATTTAATAATATTTAGATTTCTAGAAATATGGTCTGTGTAATCGTTTGCATGTTATAAAACAAAAGTGATTGTCTCGATGAGCACTGTAATTAAATTGCAAAACTTTTTTGTTAAATTTCTGCTCATTTCTTGTTTCTACTTATTTAATATTTCTGCTATTTTCTGGCTTTTATTGCACCTGTGCGTTTTGTTTTCCAGTCTATTTTAATCCACTGCAATATTTTTATGTGAAATCAAACCACTAATAATCATGACTAATTGATATATATATGTATATATATATATTGATTTTTTGCACATTTTGTACGATGTTTATAAATTGTATATACACACAATTGTTTTTACAATAACAAATGTTTTAACACGAATGTTGTGCATATAATTACATTTCATCTCTAAATAAAAAAATGTATTCTATTTTTCTTTTTTCAATCAATCGTATAATATGTAACGGTTTATTGCAACCTATTTAAAATGAGTTTACAACTTACATACCGGTAATGATATATGCATTAACATGGGGTGAAAGTAACTGTTTACAATTATATATAAGCGCTAATGAGACAGGTAAAAGACAAGGGTCATCATCACTTCCAGAAGAACTATATATTAGATGCATTTGGTTTGGTAACGGTGGACCGATACCAAACTATTGAGTGATATTTCACTCAAAAAATGAAATTTTTATTCGATTTTTATGATTTTCTCATAATCAAAATACGGTAAGTTTTACCAAATATCACATTTAACTATTTTTATAATATATAGAACTCTTTTTAAAATATTAAAAACTGTTAATAATTTTAAATTTATTATGATCAAAAGCACCAAACAGAAAGTTCAATTAAAAAGAGTGTCGTAGTGGCACTAGCAAAGCAAGGGGGATGAGGGGAGAGGAGGGTGTGGGGGGGGGGAGTTGCGGAAGGAGGAGGAGGATATATAATGATAAAATTTGACGATAACAAACATATTTATAGTTAAAATAGTATGTTTGAGACATCTAATCCATGCGTAGTGATTACATTTGATAACATTAATTTCGTTAATTGGTTTTGTATATTACATTATAGTTTTCAAATCTTATTTTGGATTTTCGTACTTTTTAAACATGTTTCATATGTATTAGAGAAATGGTTTGGAAGATAATGTTTTTAAAATGTTAAAAATATTTATTTCCCTTATATGACATATATGACATTTTAACTTCTGAATTAAATATAGAAAAATATAGGAATAATTTTTTAACGAATATTAATGCTAATTTAATTATAGGAAATGAATTTTGAAATAACAACTTAATATTTAATAACAATGGTAATTTTTTAAAGAATACACATAGTCAATTTATAATGTCACTGCTATAAACCTTCGTAACCATTTTTAAAAAATATTTATAATAAAACTTATTTTTGACATTTAGTCCGCATATTTAAATATTTCAGTTTAATCGTAGATAAACATTCTCTACTACAAATAATGAAGCAAGTAATGAAACATAATATTCCTAATTACTTAATCGGCCTCTAAAACACCCTCGAAAGCATTATAAAGCTTTTAACTTAACATTATTTGTTTCGGTCTTCTATTTATTATAATCTTAATAATATATACTTATTATATAATAAAACTGCAACAATTTAATAAAGATAAATCAATATTTTTTATAATTCAATAGAATTATAAAGTTTTCATATTTATAAAAACTTCAAATTTCTCGGAAACTATATAACCAAATGATGTAACATGATTAGGTTCATTTTTTAATTAAAATCGAAAATCAATACTGTGTAAATAGTAGCGATCTGAAAATCGGATCATACTGAAAAGCAGAGCATGCAGAGTAATAAAAAATTAACAATAAAGTATTATTATTATTTTCTGTAAAGAGTATTTCTTGAAATATTTATGATATACTCTCACAAATGTTCAATCTCTACAAATCATAGAGATCGGATAAATGAATGAATCAATAATAAATCAATTAAGGAGTAAGTAAAACAAATCCGATGTATATGCTACAAATCTATTCAGGATATAAATTTTATTAAAAAACTGTGCATGTGTTAAATTATATACTATTATAATATTATACTACTTATATTAGTAGACATACAACATTATCTAAATTTGATAATTAACTATCAATCAACAAGTAGTATGGAAGGCATCACACTACATCGCCCCCCCTCCCCCCATTTTTTTGATGACTCACCCCCAATTTTTTTTGATGACACCCCCCGTGACCTTGATTACTCATTTCTAAAAATAGATTATGACTCATTCCCCCCCCCCACCCAAGGAAAATGATTTTTAATTTTCGCGCCAAATATATTCGAAATTTTTTCAGCCAATCAGAATCGAGTATTTGTTTTTTGGTTGCTATGGCTTCTTATTGGCCGATTTAAACAATGTCAAGGTCGATTCCGATTAATTCAAGGTCACTGAGTTAGATTTTACTAAAATAGAAATTGATGAGAGGTATCCTATTGGTAGTAATCGATCATTCAAGTACATTTATTGATTTCCCTCCAGTACGATGCATTGTAGCCATGCAAAGTCCGATCCGGGTGATTTCAATGGGGATTCTGACTAAACCAAGGTA
>JAUZND010005325.1:0-11252 GCA_034780555.1 Coelogynopora nodosa
TACTTGATGTATGTATCATTATTACTTGATGAACCGTTCTGTGCTTCATTAAATAAAGGTTTTTATTATTATTATTACTGAAAATACTACAAACAATAAAAATACTATTGAAAAAATCATAGATAGTGTAGCTAAGGGGGAAGGAACAATCAGTAGGAACAACTTACACCAACATCACTATGCATCCTGTAGATATGATGACGCAGTGAGGACCGTTTAGGGTAGATCTGACCACAATAGTCGCAGGTTACCGGCATATCGTCCCCGTCGACATGATAGTTCCGAATATGCTGCAGCAGCGACTGTCGAACCCTGAATCCCTTATTGCACACATGACAGGCGTGGTTGAGTCCCTCGCTGTGCTTATCCAAATGAGAGCGCCAGAACTTACGATCTCTGAAACGTTCGCCACAGTGATGACACTCGTACATGTTGGGTGTTTCATCCCCATGGACCTCCAGTGAGTGGAGAAGTAGGCCTTTGTTGAATGCCCAGAAGGGACATTTGTCACATCGGAAAATAGTTTGCATACCAGCATTCGCGAACTCACCGGAAAGGACATGAATATCGCGCAAATGATCCGACAATTTATCGGGCGTTTCTAAAAGATCAGCACAAATTCGGCAGATAAGATTTGGGTCCACTTCAATACCATGTTTCAAAATTAAGTGCTTGTTATACTCTTTGCCAGTGACTCGCACTTCGGCGTTGCAAAACTTGCAAGCGAACTTTTTCTGTCCAGTGGCTCGATACGAGAGATCGTCCTTGTGAATGCGCAGTTTGTGACGTCGCATTGGAGCTTTCACAGCGTCTATGCTCTTGTTGATCGGTGGGTGAACAACACCATGCTCAACCCACTGATGAAAGTAGTAGTTATACTTAGTGCCATAGTAATCATTACAGATATCGCAGGTCATAATCTTTTTCAGTTGACGTGGGGCTTCAACTTCGTTTTTATCTAGATGCTTTTTGTAGTGATATGACATTTCCTCCAGACTCCTCAGCTGTGTCTGACAACAGATACACTGCAAATGGACCGGCGTGAAGTGGCGACGCATTTTATCCCGGGTGGACAACTGGCATCCGCAAATTCCGCAGATGCACACGTTAGGCTTGGGCGTACTGACCGATCGGTCATCCTCACCCTTCAGAACGCGTGGCAGAGGGGTACGCTGGAAGAAACTCAACTTGTCGCAAATCTCCATATGTTGGGCGATTACATCGGCGGTCGGGAAGAAGTCCAGACACTTCTCGCACTGCGGCGTCTCCATGCGTCCACTGAGTAGACTAACGTTGAGGAATGTGTGCGAACCACCGAGATCGTCGTCAGAATCAGCACCACCTTCCTCATCAGCCTCGCCAGCATGACACTCTTCCATGTGATTCTTGTATACCCGTCGATCGGGAAAGGTCAACTCGTGGGTGACACACCTGAACTTGGTGACTCCCAAATGTCGCAGTTCGTGATCAAACATTACGTTGAAAGACTTCAGCTCTTTAGCACAGAATGAGCAGACCCCCCACTGTTCAATTCCGCCGTGACTGTCGACAATTGGAGCTTCGACAACTTCAGGGGTGGTCGCCTGAGCAATTCGGAATACTTGATCGTAAAGACTGAAGCGCATCGGGATTGAGAAAATTACGGAGGCAAAGTTGTCGATAAAGCCTGCCAAGAGATTGGTCTGTGCTTCAAAGTTGTACTTGGGAAAGAGACCAGCACTGAAATAGGTTGAACTTCGCGTTTCTTCGTTGACAACTTGGACGGTCACTTTGAAATTTCGCTCTTGCCACATTGCGGACTGAATTGTACTGGAACATTCTCCTAGTCGAACTCGCGAATATTGTTTAACTGACATCAATTCAACTGCCCGCTTAATGACTTTGTTTTCATCGATTTGAATTCCGTACAACAAGCCGTTGATAGAAGCCAAGTTAAATACGTCTACACCCTCAGAGAAATTAATATTTTGTGCCTTGATATCCTCTTCCGTTCGGTTTTCAACCGTGGGAAAGTCTTTGGTTAGCAGTCCTGACTTTTTACAGGTTATTCTCATTGTTGAATCAAATACAACAGAAAGTGGTGTCTTCTTCTCACGATCAAGGAGCACAAACTTGTTTAATATGCCGGTAGAAGAACTGGTCATTTCAACAGAAAACAGACGCTTGCATGTTCTAAAAAGAATATCTGGAACCAGAAGCATACTCTTCTCCTCATACAGTTCATCAGGATAGGCGGTATGCATTCCTTCGAGGGAAATGGGATTGTCCTTGGTAAAGCCATGCTTTTGGAAAGTAAACCTATGTTCACTAATCAGGGAATAGATTTTGTGATCATTCTTTCGGCTAGTCATCATCAATAATGTGTCCTTTTTGCCGTTTGGCTTGAGAATAAAGGCGTCAATCAATTCAACCTTTCCCAGCGGACCTTCTGCAACAGTTACTGTTTGGCGTTTTGGTAGTGATCCTGCACTAGTGGGATCTGTTTGCAGTACAACCCAATCAATCACACTGTCAAGAACCTCCTTCACCTCCTCTTCAACCGACTTCTTCGAGACCGTTTTCTTTTCATTTAAACTTTTGTAGTGCGAAGTGGGTACAATGTAATCGGTCACCTGTCGATTGTGAGGAATCTCGACACGATTCCACGTATCCAACAAGACAAAGGCCAGCAGAGTGTTATCCTCGCCAAAAGCCACCATTAAACGATGCATCAGGGGAACATTCGAGATGACCAGATTGAGTAGTGTCTCGTACATTTCATCGGCTATCACCAGATTCACAATATCGCTGGGATTTTTACTGATATCAAACTTCTGCGAGAGAATGTTAGAGCTAGCATCCAATGTAAAGCCATAGCTAACCCGCATCCGGTTGTCAATCTTGTCCACAGTAGACTGTAACTTGGGTAATGCGTCAAGTGAGAACATCGGCTGACTCACGATGGGAACAACATGAGATATTCGGTGACCCAGTTGATCATAAGGTTTAGCCATAAGGTTGTGCAGAACTTCAACCACACGATCATGGTCATTTACACGACTCATAAGACTTTGTAGCGCTGCAGACGGCCCGTAGAACAGACTCACATGCTGCGTGCTCGGCTTACAAAGCTCAGTGAACATCACGTCAACATCGCTGTTGATATAGGGCGATTTTAGGAAACTGGTATAAGTATTCAAATCATCTCGAGTCTTGAGTGCAGTGGCAACTGAACTGTAGATATTCGAACCCCAACTCGAGCTCGATTGGGCTTTAGGACGGGGAACTGCCCGAACCGCCGCGGCCGACTTAGAGACGCGCTGTTGAATCTTGTTCTTCATCGATTTCATCCGCTGATCAGAGATAATACTTTGCGCGTCAAAGTCGTAGATATCCCGGTCCTCGACGTTTCTTGTATCGTCCTGGAATAGTCCCATGTCTTCACTCTCTTCGTCAATTCTCTCAAGATCATCATCCTCGTCAGAATCATCTTCCTCCTCTCGTTCGTCATCATCATCATCTTCTTCGTCTGAGGAGACGTTATTTTCCCCTCTTGCCGCACGCTGTGACCGACTCAGTCGGGTTTGTTTCGCTGGCTTAGGTCCCTTTCCCGCAACCAACTCCTCATCACCTGGTTCGTATTCGCTATCCTCATCGGCGGACCAACCCTCATTTTCGTCCTCCGATGAGAACAAGTCGGCATAGGAGTAGTTGCCTCCACCACCTGATTTTCCTGCCTTAGTAACCGGCTGCTGTTGGCTTTTACGCCGTTCCCCTTTAGGTTGAGTGCTGACATCATCGTCTTCGTCATCTAGCTCTTCGCCTGAGTCAACAGTGGCCTCTTCTTTCACCTGAACACCACCACCACGTCCCCCCCTGGAACCACGACCACTGCCTCTGCCCGAGCCTCTTCCTCGGCCACGACCACGACCCCTTCGCCGGGGCGTGTCACTGTCAGAGGGCAGCTCAGCCATCAGCGGAGTGACCTTCTTCGAGACGCGACCTGACCGGGTGCTGGTTGGAGTCTCGGGTGTGGCAAAAGTGGGTTCACGTGTGGGGGTCTTGGACCGGCGTCCTCGCCCCCTTCCCCGGGGTCGGCCTCGACCGGGGGTGGAAACTGTTGGCACCAGCGGCAGTTCGAACTGTTCACCCTCGGGAGGTTGTTGTCCTTCGCTGAACTCGGCTGCATCTGCAATATATGCAAACGTGTTGTCACACACCGGTAGAAAACACTCACATGGCTTAAAATGTTTCATAGAATATGTGAATATTTACCGAGTTAAATTTTTAACCCAGGGTTCATAACAGTTTGTAAAAATCTTCACCCTGACATTTCAAAATTTGCCAGACATAAACCCTGACATTACAAAATTGAAAAACAAAATTAATTTTAAAAACTAATAGTTATACTTATTATGAGTTATGTGCGAATATTACAAAAACATAAATAAATAATGATCATATGTAGGTACAGTTAACTTATGTTTGCGCGAAGTGCGCATTTTTTTCATTCTCATTTTCATAATTTAAATATAATACTGCATTAAATTTTTTCAATTATATCAAAACAAAATATACCCTGACATTTGATAAAAACACCCATATACCCTGACATTTTAAGGATTTTGAAATACCCTGACTGCCCTGACAAGTTATGAAACCTGTAAACAATTTTCTCATCTTTTATATCTTTGGTCTGATGTTTTTTATGTTATATAATATGTTTGTACAAAAAGGATACTAATCTGACTAAATCTTATATATAAATTCCATAATAATATAACATCTCTAATTAAATTAGTATAATTTTAAATGTATACGAAAAAATATACAAATGAGTATCAATATACGAAGTCGCCATCGCAGTAAAACAATAAAATAAATTCAATTAAAAAAACGTATTACTTTTCTACAATGAACCAAGACACTGACCAAATATGTTATATTAATATTATATTAAAAATAATAACATCACCCATTAATGAAGTCTGGGATTCGTTGTAATCAATTCAATGTATTCAAACCATCGGTATATTTTATGGGTGCTTATATATTATTTTAAACAACTGGTGGATTAAACTCAAAAAACCATACACTAAACAGTAGTGCACTAGACAGCGCAATTAGAATGATTCTCATAATAAAGCGCAATGACATCTTGTCGAATGAAATATACATACTTTAACCTTGGTATTAATTTTTTTAAATTTAATTGTTAATTAAAATTTACATTATAAAGTTTTTTGAAGAGAAAAGTAGTATGTAGGCGCGTGATACTGTACTTTTGGTAGAATAGTTTTTTGTATACAATATTGTATAGGTAAAACAGATAAAGAAGGAATCTACTATAGTAATAAATTGACATAACAATTATGGAAACGCAAAATTTCGAAACTCCAAAGCGTGATAACGGAATTAAGAGTCTAATTGTGATAAATCGTATTATTAGAAACCTATGTGTGAAAATTTATAATATACTTTAATATTTATACAATATGTATAAAAATATATTATATAACATATTATTTATATAAAGTATGTTATAAATTTGATGATGTGTATGATATTCAAATTATTATACTGTGGAGGTTTCTAAAAATACGATTTATCACAATTAGACTATTAATTTCATTTTTTGAGAAATAGCTGTACAAATATAGTACGAATATTTCTAAAAAACTATATAGATCAGCAATTTCTAAAAAACTAGATTGGAAAAATATGTTGCCCTCAGAAATTATAACTTGAAATTCCGCCACTGTGATTGGTCTAACTGCACACAATATACATTTTTATTGGGAGGAACTCTTATCTTAGAGATAATATATGTCGCTTTTCGAAGAATTTATAATTCAACAAACAAAATCTGAGATAAAGCATTAAATAATTAATAAACAATTATTGTTTCAATAAATTAAAGTGGCCACCATTTAGCCATGGTGTCCCAAACAAATTCTATAAATGTATCACAAACAATGAGCAATTTAACTATAAAATTTACCTTGATCTTTGAGTTGTTCTTCAAAAAGTGGATCACTCTGTTCAACTACTTGATCTTCTCCATCCATAGGACCAGCTAAAATATCCAAAAGCAATACCACAATAAGTTTGATTAAAAAAATTCAATATGAGATTTATTAACACTTATAAACAGAGGTTTGTAATTGTTAGATGAAATTTATACAATTTTTAGAAAAAAATTGAGAAATAACTTTTTTATGATCATACTAAAATGTTTTATTATATGTCCTCATACTTACTTATATTCCGGAAGCCACATGGGTCATGTTCTTTATCTCTCTCCCTTTCATGTAAAAATTCAGGATGTGATTTTTTAACCTTTTTTCCAATAGCAATACGAACAATGTTTTAGCCAACTGAATCAATGGCTATTGAAATTTGATCATCAGTTTTAATTTTATGGTAAATAATAATATCATGTAATTCAGTGGCCTGTTTATGAACATGTATGGAATCATAAGTAAACTTAATCTACATTTTAGGGTTGGGAATAATAATGCAAATAAAAATAAATTGAAAATCAGAACAAATTTAATATTTTTTATCATTTCGAGATTAAAATGTGCCAGAAATCAACAGTTTTAATTAAGATTTGAGAATTCATGGAATATACAATTTAAATTCGTTTTCATAAAAATTATAAATATTTTACATAACATACATTAAAATAGGCATTCACAAGAAATCAATTCTAACATTATTTTTAATCATTCACATAGTTTAAAACATATTTTCATATGAGAATCAAATATAATGATATAATTAATAAAAGATAAATTAAAGGTAATACAATATCCAATAATACTATTGTGTACCATGTGTAGAAATGTGAAACAATAGCAGAGGTTTACTGAATATTTTACAACTACAAAAAAGTTTATGATGAATTATTTCTAGATTAAGAAAATTATAACATTCATTATTTAAATAAATAAACTTCCAACAACAAGCACTTCAGAGTGTTTTTATGGCTGTGAAACAAAAAGGTAATATAAACAATAAAATTCATTGATAAAACCTTCAGAAAAAATTAATTCTAGAGACATATTTTATTTCAAAGTAGCATAGTCATAGTTAGTTACAAAATCTCATTAAAACCTAGAAAATGTTGATATTGTATTCATGCAAGATAATATATATTATAAGATGAATTAGAATATCTTTTTCATAATTAGATACATAGAACACGTCATGTGCTTTTAGATCAGTCAAAAATTACATCCCACACATATTAAGCTAAAATCTATTGAAAAAAATGTTAATAATTTTTGAATATCTGAAATACTGTCATCAGTAAAAAATAAAACAATGGTTCAAAATTTATTGTATCTAACATTCTTAATTTACCTGTTAAAATATTGATCAGATAATGTAAAGGATCCCCTTTTATGTAACAAAATAAAACTGTTTGACTATAAGCTCAAATATATAAAATCCAGGTGTAACAGGTGTTACTTATCTAAGCTTTCACCTGTTAAATACTAATCAAATTAAAGAAAGAGACAATATATATAATATATACAATGTATATAGCCTTTGGTCCTCTCCAAGCATTCATAAATAAAAGTAAGCACTCTTTTGTTCTGTAGAGTACACCTACGTATCAATAGTTCAAAATAGCTAAAGGGTGATTCCAATATATAAATTGGTTTGTTTTATGACCATGAAAATCATTACAACAGAAATTCTATATTAATACAAACATTCTTTTATAATGTTTAAGTATTATAAAAATAGCATATAATTCAATGTAATTGCCTGTGTCATGGTAAAAGTAAATGAAAGTATTGTGTTTTCTATATATTGTTATACTACTATTTTTACTAAATAGTAATATATGATGAAAACAAATGGTAACACAACATTTCATTATTCTTTAATAGTAAATAATAATATTTGACAACAAACTTCTGTTAATTAAACACTACTTTATATTTTAAGTGATGAATTAATAACAAATTGTTCAAATATACATCAAGTTTGTGAAAGGTATGTAATCAACAGGAAAAAATTATGAAGTAATTTGGTATTATTTTTTATTTGCATTATTTTTAAGTTGGATGACTTTTGGACCAACTTTTATGGGAATGATCTTGACTTACTATCTAAAAATCCGTTCAATATATATTTTACTTTTAAAGAAAGTAATCATGTATTATAGATAGTGATTGGAGTGAACAGAACAAATTTGTATCAATTTGAAAATTGCATTTTGACCACATTAAAAAAACATTTTGAAATTGCTTCTGATAAAAATCTGGTTGTAGCATACCTCTATTCCATCAAAATCATGAAGGTGTGCTTCTTCAGAACTTGGGATGCCAAGATCTCTGGGTCGAATTATAGATAGCTTGGGTCTAAAACCATATTGTCTCTGATAATTTTTACTCAGTACAAGAACTTATGTATCACCCTGTATAACCATTTGCAAATATATGTGTTTACACTTTACACATGGGATTTGCTCAAATCCATACTTCAGAGTTTACTATTGTTAACTTAACATGAACTTAATTGTTTAAAAATAAAGAGTTAACACTACAATCAGTTACAATAACTCCACTGTCATGGTAACAGTTATACCTAATGTAAGACATGACTGAAAAAGATTGCTTAGATAGTAATAAAAATATTGCCCAACAGTATATGTGTTAGTTTTGCATGATAGTTAATAAGGAAAAACATGAGTAATAAAAACATTGCCTAAGAATATATGTGTTAGTTTGGTACCATATAATAGTTAATAAGGAAAAAAACAATTAAGTTTTAAACATAGAATAATTTACTTATGTATTTGGGGTTCATAACAGTTTGTAAAAATCTTCATTCTGACATACTTTATCCTGACAAAATTAAAAAACAAAATTAATTTTAAAAACTAATAGTTATACTTATGAGTTATATATATACAATGTATGTATACATACAATGGACAAGTAAATAATATAAATGCAGTTGTCTCTTATTACTGAACTTAGTAAAACAGGGGCCTGGTTAAAGATTGAAGATAGTCAAAGATTGAACTTAGCTAAGTTTGTATATAGCTTTTGATTAAATGTAATATTTAAGATTAGATTTTTAAAAGTAGTTTATTTAACTTTGGTACTCCCTAGAACTTTCATAAAAATTTGAAAATGATAGAAAAATTTACAAGGTCTAGCAGTATTTTGATAATTATGATAATATGTAGGTACTGTTAACTTATGCCTGCATGAAGTGCAAAAAATTTTCATTATCATTTTCTTAATTTAAATATAATACTGCATTCAATTTTTTAATTATATCAAAATAAAATCTATCCTGACATTTTTATTTTACCCTGACATTTGATAAAAAAACATCCATATACCCTGACAAGTTGTGAACCCTGGTATTGCTTATTATGGCTTATGTGAGTAATTTATTTAAAATGAACTATACAGAAAGTGCACACCAGACACGAAAACATAATCAAATAATAAATTTATCTTGAATAAGATACAAAATATATATATATATATACATATATGCAAACCAGCAACATATTTTTACTTAAAAAATTCTTAAAACCTTTGAATAACAATAAACAAACTAAGTGAATCAATGTAAAAATTCAAAGGAGCTTTACAAACAATATCAAAAATTAATTGTAGTTAATATTATTTAGCCTAAAAATTAAATCTGGAAAGTGGGATGCAGGGGAAAAACCCCTGGTAGGGGCTATGTGGGTGAAGCCCCAATAAAAAAATAGTATTTTAATGAGCTTTATGCACTATAAACATAGCAGGCAGAAAATGATGAAAATGGGAGATTTATATAAATGTAAGATTAAATGACATCAGGGGAAGGATGGTCTCAAAAACCCAGAATAGTCTCATGCCGGATTAATACTACAGACTTTATGATTCAATGTTAAACAGTAAGATAAAAAATGTATAGCTAGTTAAAATGTATGTCCTTGCCCATATTTTACAGATAAGCTATAAAATATGCAGCTTGTTTTCAGTCAAACATGCCCAAGTTAAAACCTACCCAGGGTAAAACATATATCATATTAATATGATATATGTTTTACCCTGGGTTAAAATAGTTAAAATGTATCTAATATATAACTATTATACACTATACAGTAGTACAAAATGCCCATTAAACTGCTAAAATAAATGAACTATAGTTATATATATTGCAATATTTTAAACACTGAGATGTCTCAGACATAAACAGGTCAACTCATAAATGAGTAAATTTGTAAACAGCCAGTCAATTCATAAATGAGCATACAAGTCAACTCATAAACAGGTTACTTTTATTATATAATATTTTTTAAATTATAATTTCAAGGAATTATTTTTTTGAAAATGGTGAGAACAGCTTGTAAATGGTATATGATGGTGTATATTAAATATTAGTATAATATATATATATATGTGGTATATTTCATTTAATGGTTGACCAATCTATTTATGATTTGACTCTTTTACTCATTATTACTAGTTGACTAACCCATTTACAGGTTGACTTGTTTATGAGTTTACTATAATTTGTCTCAGATTATGTGGAAAATGTTATTTATAAGTGTGAAAATACACACTGAAACCCCCTAATAAACATAACTTCAGGACTGAATGAAACACCTCCCCACTTATTCCAACATGCCTAAACTACATAATATATCATTTAATTGTTGGTTAATTGTCAGTTCATCTCTAGTTCTTTTTTAAATTTGTTTTGTGATGTTAAGGATTTAAATGGAACATATCCATTTACTATTATATATAAGGGTTCATTATTAATATTACTAACCAGGGTTCATTTTGACTTGGATATATATACTCAACTTGATTCTTAGAACACCAAATAGGTGACCTATTTAGCAAAATCTATTAAAATCTAAAAAAAACTAAATTAATTATCTGCATAGCATTTAGGTATTCTGTATATTTTTATATAATAAATAAAATGCTATGTCTAAAAGAATAAAAGTGAACACAAAAGCTGAAAAATCGTGATTGTCTATTTATTTAATTTAGTCTAAAGACTAAATTAAATGCTCTTAACAAATTTAATAGTCTTGTCATTAAATTGACTTATCCTCCTTTCATTTCCTAGGCTTGTGTTATAAGTATAACTTGGTGGAATTCCTTTATTTTCTTTCACATTTGGTATTGGTCTACTTTTGCTTTTGGCCTGTTTTTGTTGAGTTTTTTTTAGAAAGTTGTACTCTTGTTATTTCCAGTTTTATTAATTCCTCTCCTTTGCCTTTTGTGTATCTT
>JAUZND010005326.1:0-11252 GCA_034780555.1 Coelogynopora nodosa
AAGCAAATATATTCTCCATATATTCCAAATAATAGTGAATGGTTATGTTTTTAGTATTTAATTTCATTGGACGGTTCACAAACCGGCCAGATGGAGTATGGATTCCTAATCTGTCTGGCCGGTTCGTGAACCATCCAAATTCGCGCTCCATCGCTAACATATATATTTATTTAAATTATTTGTAAATCAGCACTGGGTTATATTTCAGATATACCTGAAGGCTGAAATAAAACCTGATGCTGATGCCAAGTAACTAAAATAAAACCTGAATCTGATGCTAATAAGTATTTATTTTTAATTTATTTTACATATTTGTTATATTTATGACTGCTGTCAAAATATTTTCAATTTTATAGTTCTGTTTCTGGTAAACTAAATTACTTACTAAGTACACATTAATACTTAATGAAAATTTTATGCAAAAATTATTAAAACAAAATGTTGTGTGTAAATTAGTTTCTGTAGTTAATATATTTCTGACAGCCATCAAAATAAACTATTAAACCTTTGTGGCTGATTCAGTGGCCAATTTATAGGATGATTTCATTATTTTCTATTATTCATTTAACCTTGGTTTATTAATTAATTCAGATAAACATCCATAATCATCTAAAAATATGTTTTAGATATAATACTTAATATTATATTTATATATTATATGTGTATTAGATGTTAATCATCTGATATGTAAAACATTGTTTGTATTAATTTAGTGAAAAATGTAACATTTTATTTCTTAAGTAGAACATTGACATTAATTATTTTAGTTTTTTATATAAATTCAATTCCAATTTTGAATGTTGGTGCATGCTAATTGGTGTATAATACATCATTTAAAATGGGAATTTGAATATTGTATTATGTTGCTGCCAAAGTTGTTCCAGATATTTAAAAAAAAGTATTGTATTTAATATTTGTATAATACTTATTTATAAATTCCAATCTGTATCAATGGATAGCTTTATAATTTTGTTTTGAAAAGTTTTTTCAAATAATTATTAAAATTGGCATTATTTTACCTTAATATTTGCTTTCTTAATTTTATCAATACATTATTTATAATTATTTAAATATTTGTTATAAATGATTCACTATTTATTTATATGCATTGATTGAGATTCAACAAATAAATTTAAAAAAACTTGCATTACATTTTTAATTTCCTATCAAATATCTTGAAATAAATCTATTTATCTTGTGTAAATTCTACAGCTTTTTCATTATTTGTAAACACAACTTGTTTCAAAATAATAATTGTTTGCTGATTTTATATTTATAGGTGATACCTCCTTAAAATGGCTCGGAAGTTGGGTAAGTGTGAAAATATGTTATTTAGAAAAAATAGATGGTGGTGTTTAATTTTTTTTTAAATTTTCAGATTCCCAGTTCTTAAAGTAAGTTGTAATTTATTGTATAGTAATTCGCAATAATAAGTAAAAAATAATTATCATTGATTGAAACACCTATTATTTACAGACAATTTGAAGATATCTCGGTTTTTGGAGAAAAATCCAGTAAAGATTCTCATTTTGGAGGTAACATATATTATATTGTATAAGTTAATTTTAATTAAAGCTTTTAAAATTCTAATGATGTACATGGTAACTTAAGGTTTAAGATATTATTTAACTTAATGTTTTTAATGCAGTTGGATCCAAAACCGAATCTTTAATTATATTTGAGCATATGTTTAAATAAATAATAAATTCACTTAAAGGAGGCACATTTTTATTGAATCAGGATAAAAAATACCTGAGCTTTCATGTGTTTGCATTGCTGATGACAAATATTTTTAATATCATTGTTAACTAAGTTATTAATGTTTTCTGTAGTTGTGTAAATTATCCTATTATATGATGTTGCAATATAATAGCAGAATAATTGGTTTCTTTCAATTCTCATCATACAGTTTTAACATGTGATTTATTTTAAGAAACGTTACTAATTTATGGAGATAACATTAGACTAGTAATGATTTTATTGTTTTATAAACATATACTAGTATGAAACTATATATTAAAATCAAATTAGCTCAAGCATTGTTAGATGCAAGTAGGATCTATGCTTTTTGGTAATGGCTATTTATCATTATTTTTTAATGTAAAATCCAACAATATTAGATATAAATAATATTAATATAGTTTTATAATCTCAGTATTCTGCAACTTTTATTGGTATAGATTTTGATAGCAATATTAACAATTTTCCAACAATATTAAATATAAATAATATTAATATAGTTTTGTAATCTAAATATTCTACAACTTTTATTGGTATTGATAACGAACTGCTGTGATTCTCAACAATAATGATTTCTATTTTATTACTGAATAGTTATAATTCTAATAGCTTACCGACTCCTTCTACTTTAATTTTGAACTAAAATTTCACTTAGTTATTTGATTAAATATAAAATGTTTATATATGGAGAATTAACACAGGGGGTTTCTTAAGACCTAAAAACCACACCTATGTGCATTCTGAACATTGCTAGAGATGGTAATATACTAGCAATATGTGATTTACTAGAATTTTGGGTGTTTTTAACCAACTTTTGTGAATTATCCACATATTTTAAATGGGATATAATCATCATATATCCCATAACCAAGCTGATCATTGGAGCACTGCACCATACACCTTGCCACGTGTATTGCCTTCTCTAGCCGTCTCAGTTCTCTGTTTTAGTCACGAGTTCTACCATTTCGTACCCCGCCCACTACTTGATCTTCTCCATCCAGTTTGTTTGTGGGTTTCCCTCTTCTTATTTGTCTATTTGCTGTGTCTTGCATACACCTATTTGTTTGTGTGTCGGCAGATGTACCTGAATCATTGGAGATTGTTTTCTGAACTATTGTTAATAATCACTCACATTTTCTAATCTCTGGTAATCTCTTCTAAGATGGATTTCCAAGATCTTCATTTCAAGTTTTGTCAGTGTCCATGTTGCCCATCATATAGTGTATTAACGATAACATCATTATCACCCACTTCAGTAGATATTTTATTGTTGTAATTTAAAATGAAATATATATGTAATACTTTTTAAAATTTATATTTGATCTTATGCTATTCACTTGTAGCAAATTTTTCAATGTTAATTAATTATTAACAAAAATTAAAAACGGATAAATATCTTATAATTCAACATGCTATATATTTTAATATCATTATACTGCAAAAATAATGGATCCATAAAACAATTCTAAATGCATTATATTTTTACACATTAGGTTAATATCCGAAAATTAATATTAATTCATGTTATATGAACGTGGCAAACCAAACCACTCAAGAAATAGGAAAACTACGGACATAGTGTGAAAAATAGATTGGTCATCATGGCAATATTTTAATGATACTTTTCATTTATTAATAATTATACATTTATTTATTGGATTGATGTTTTTTTAGTAGTAAATTTGGTATTTTCCTATTTTTTTCGCTGTTTTTTGTTTGTTGTTGTAATTATAGAGCTTTTCTGAAACAGTAATGGTTTCTGTGTCTTTCGGAACTGTTATTGGTAATTAAAAAAAAATTATTATATTTCTATTTCATTTTGAAAGTTACATTTATACCTACTAGCTCTGCACCTAATGAGAATGATTTCATTTGTATAATTCAATTTTTTCTATTCCTACATAATCTATTTCTAGTTTGGCAGTAAAGTGCACATTGCCTCTATCCATTTTTTCGAAGCAATGTAACACTGCAGAATTATAATGACGTATTTAATGTACCCAATGGGACTGATTTAGTCTGGAATGTGTTTCAGTGGTTTATTAAATTGATTTAAAAAATTGAATCTATTGGAGATCGTTGCTTGAAGTTAAGTTATTTGTTTCAAATTTCGTTTTAAGGCAATTTCAATGTTACATTTTTGAATCGGCAAAACTCTAATGTTATGTGTTATAAAAGTTGTGTATTTTGCATATTGTAATTTTTTACAATACTTTTCTCTTTATTTTGTCCTTGAATCTTCGAATTTATGACAATATTGCCGTTACCCAAAACTAATTATAATATAGTACTTAACTTATATTAAATCTTTAGAATTATATGTTTAAATGTTACTTATGTCTGTATCATCTAAGCTCATTTTCAGGAGGAGCTAATTAAAACTATTATTAGCGGATATTCCAACATCTGTAAAGGTTTGCGTTTTGCATATATCTGGTTATAATATACTTTAAATTCTCATATTGATTAAAAAAAGTCATCAAAGATGGATATGCCCTATTATTTTAATGGACATTTTTCGACAAATGTGGTTTTTTCAATATATTTAATTCACACAATTAGTAAGGTAGTATAACTTAACAATTAGAGTTGTTTATATTAATGTTCTAAACAGTACTTTTTTAAATGGAGAAATTTACAGCAGTGCAAATATAGGAACTTCTGTGATTTTTAAGTAAATATTTAAGAAATTTTACGCTTAAAATGGTGTTAAATAATTGTCCGAGATATTTCCATTAAGTATGGCGTAATCTAAAAAATATTTGTTCATTACAAACTAATTTTTTTTCTGGAATTTTATAGGTTCAACTGGCAATGAAAAATCATCCCTGATCAACAACAATGATTTTCCTTTCAAGTTACCCCCGCCTCCCAGTGTTTCACGGCACAGACCCACCATTATTCGTACTTCAAAGAGTTCTGAGAATATTGTCGATCTGGGCAATTTAGTGAGTCATATATTTTTCTGTTAGTTACATTTTTAACCAGTGGGAAAATAACTTATACGAGCTGTAGACAGACAACTACCCCGGACTATGCAGCGCATGAAAAACCAATTATATCACACATCGATTGAAAGTCGTTTCTCCAGTCATTAATTTTAATCACTCGCGAATTCCAAACAAGCTAGTTATTTTTTAGGCTTGTGAAAAGTGATTTCCCCAGTCATTGTTTCACGAAATATGCACGGTAATTATGGAATTGACCTGTTGGTATACGTAATAATTAATTGCTGTAATTATACAAGCCAAAAAAGAACCGGAACGATATTATTCTGATAACATTGTTTCTGTTAGCGTGTGCAGCATTTGTGAACTATGTTAAAGTTTGTCGCTATGTAATTCATTTATCTTTGTTATTCCATTAGACTTGCAAAATAATTACATTAAACAAATGGCAGACGTATGTGGTGTATATTTCACTAACTTGTCACCTGTGTGTATTATATATCACTAGGCTGTATCGTGACACTCTCTGACTATATCTGGCTTCTATATTTCCATTTTGGCAAAAATCACGGAATTATGATTGTCTCAGCGGTTTTCCAAACTGTTGAACTATTAGCTGTTAATACAGTCAATTCTATTTTACATTGACCGGGTGACGTTTCCACCAATCTAGTGTCACTGTTTATGTGTTAACTTTATTGTCATGAAATTGATTGTTGACGGGACTAGCAATAATAAAACGATTTTTATCTGCATTCGACTGTTTGGTGTTGGAAAAATAACTAGTCTTTTTGTTTTGTTATATATTTTTAGTTAACCATAAATCGATTTCATATCAATAACATTTCTGACAGTCATATATTTAATAAAGGATTTCAACGTACATCTCTCCATTTACTGGGGTATATAATGGGGGTATCATTGGCAGTTTATTTTTTATCCAAACACAAGAGGAAACTGTTAACGGATTACTTTAGAATATAGACCATTTTGAAAATGAGGAATGAGAAGAAACAAATGAAAAATAGGGATATTCACTGCCAATGGAGATGGTATTTGGTGTGTCCATCTTTACGGCACATTTTAGCCAATGAGAACTCGTCCACTAACTCTATATACAGTATATATTATGATCAGATATCCTAATAACATAATGTATGACACCTGTTTGGAGCTGCCTCCATCATTTATATTTACAAGTATTATTTTAATCGTTCTGAACTCTCAAGAAATATAATACGCATTGATTCCAATCGATATTTTCACTAAGACTATATATACTATAACCATATGAGAGTATTGAAAAATATTAGTCTTCATAAAAGACTCGAATAATATATTTTTATATCAAAATATTTTTGATTAATTTGTTTTAAAGTGTTGAACTGATTATATTTTTCTATTATCCCATATTTTTATATTAATCTATGCATGACTATATTTTATTTAATCAATTTATTCCGTCGAAGTCAACTTCCAAAAAATATTTTATTCTGAAATAGTCGTCTTTTAAACTCATTTATTGGAAATAATTGTTCAATCTCCAATAATAAATTAAAAGAAAATATAACATGTCTTATAAAATGTTCTTTTCTTATATAGTTTATAATTCTTATGTTAATTTTGGTACAATTAGTTAAGATTTTAAGGATGTTACAATCCTTCGAGCCAGGATTTATTGTAGAGTCGTTAAATATATATTTACATAGCCTATGCTATGCCACTCAAGAAACAATAAAAGCCACAGTAAGGCCCGCCCTTGCAGAAAAACGCCTCGCACGCGATTGTGGACCGCAGTCGGCAACTCTTCGAGTCGGCAAGAAACGGAGCGGTGCCACACGGCTTCGGCGCTATGTCCAACCCTGGCTTCCTGCTCGAGTCGAAGAAATCCCGGGCTGCACCGGGTGTTCCTGTGGTCTTCACCGGGGCTATCAAGCCGAGAGGGGGTAGGGGAGGGGGCGGCCAGGCGGCCACGAGGCCCAGGAAGCCAACTGCTCCACCAAGACCACCGACAAAGCCTGGCGGGCCTCGCTCCCTGCATGGCAACGTGTGAGTAGAAGGCGGCCAGCCTACCCGCACCTCACATCATTGCTTGTTTTATTGCACTGCTACTGCTGCTTTGTAGTAGTTGTTGTATATTCACTCTAGTATTAATAAGTGTGTTTGATAGAATTTGTACTGTTTTGCGACCAGTATTGTAGAGAAATCAATTATGCTTGTAGTCTGCTGTTTTTGTACTATCTAGAAACGATGAGTTTACAGTATTTTTCAACATTTAAAGGGAACCATTAATCGTTTATGTTGATTGTTGTCTAATGTGGTGTCCGCAGGGTTCATACGAAGTTCGGAATTTTTAATAGATGTTTTCCAGACTGAAAAGGTATGGAAAAACAAGAGTTTTTTATGAAAGGTCTGGGAAAGGGGGACTTTTAGAATAATGTATATTATATATGACTTTTTAGCAATTAATCTACACAAATTTTTATGAATTTTATTTATTTATTTGTAGGTTTAATTTATTTTGACAGTTATTGACCTTATTATTTACCTCTATGGTAAATAATAAGCCGGACAAATCATGGACCCTAAAACGATAAGGCGTACGGATTTTGCCTCTTTTTGATTTAGCAACCCTGGGATTATCACAAACTTTGAACTGAATATTTCTTATGATATGTAATCCTTTTCCTTCAAAACTGTTGTGAAATAATCTTTTAATTATATAATACATAATTTTATTATGTACATACTTATTGATTATTGTTATGAATATAACTCATACCAGAATACAATTGTACACAAAAGTCATATATCCACAAAAAGTCTGGAAATGGTTTCAAAAGGTCTGGAATTCAATTATGTAAAATGTGTATGAACCATGTGTCCATGTAATTTGTTGTTGGGTTATTGCATAGTTGTGTTAATATGAAGTGTTGTTTCAATCAGATATTGGTCTATTATTGTGTAAAAAGTTTTAGGTAAGTAATTTATTAAAACCTTGTTCTGGTTATTAGGTCGTCGGTTTTAATTTCGCTCTATTTTCAGTTCCGGCAAATGTTAGCCCTGATTTATAGTCTACTGCAGCGGCTCTTCATGTTGCTCATAATATGACTTGACAGAACCTACATATCTCTCTCACTCTTTTCTTCACATTGCCTACATAAATAAGATGGCGTTGTGAATTTAGTAGTGTCATGTATGTACATTATAATATGTCGCATCTGTGAGCTGTTTACTTTGTACACTTTATCGCTCAAGTCTATTATGGTGCAGCGTTACCTGTGTTATTTCCGGCACGATAATCTATTTATTATTGATTATTTATTTCATCGCGTTGCCTTACATGAATTTTGGGTGGATCAAGTCAATCTCGGTCGTTGTGAGCGCTCAGAAATTAGAAGTCAAAATTGAAAGATTTGTATGTTTATAATGTGATCATAATATTTATGGCTATTTTCGTAATAATGTCTGCGTATTCTCAGAGTCTTGTGTTAAATCAATTATTAACTATGGCTACTTCGGGTTTCCAAATTGATTGGTTAATTTTAATATCAATAATTTTTCGTAAAAAAATATGTTTAATAATTGTTAGCTATATAGAAGTAATACATTATAATTTTTCATTTATTCGAGATGTTTAGAGTTACACTATAAATAAAATGCTAAGCATATTTGGTACAAGGTTCCAAGATTGTAGTGCTTATACTTTTTGTATGAACGAAATTTAATAAATTGTTGTTTTCAAGTATAAAATGTTGACTAAATACTGAGTGTGTTAAATTAAATAAAGATGTTCCAGATTTTGTTATTCGGAGTGAGGCTGTCACCATTATTGATTTTGAATGATTATAAATAGTATATTAATCTCACAATAACCGCTATATTATAAGCACTTTACATATTTATATTATTATATAACTAACCATTCATGTGTAATACATTTAATTTACATTAGTTAACTATAACTTCATGTAGTCAAACCTTCATTATGATTTTATATTTTGCTTGTTAACTCACATTGGCTTTTCAGTGCTTGGCATAAATCCACAAATGACATTGACCTGCTTTCATTTGACCCACTTTTTGAACAAGCAGAATCACCCGGCTCATCTACAAAAAGGTATTAACATAGTTCATTTTGCTTGCATAAATCATTTGGTGTTGTTAACATCCTTTATTAGCCATAGCTGCATATATACTATACCGATACCTTCATATTTAGTTACCTTATTATGAAAATAATAATGATTTAATATTTACCTATTATGCATACAATAAGACGTGCGATTTTGTTATGTGAGTGTTCACATGTTAATTAAACATATATTTTGTTTAATTATTCGTTGCATATTTTATGTTACTAATAGTTTAAAAATTCGTTTGATTCTGAAAATGCTTAGTTTTGTTGGTATGTAATTAGGAACATTTTACAAAATTATACCCATATTAAATAAATTATTGTTCGTTAATGGCTACACTACAAGCAATAAACAGCCGCGTGTAGAATACTATAGTGCTTTCTTTGTGCTGTACCCTGTTAGTGTGTACTTAATTTTACTACGATTGAAAATTGGAGCAACCATTCAGAAAAATGAGAGAATCATTTTACGTTGGTGAGTTCAACTCGGTACATGGTTTTTTTAGATGTGTTAACATTAGAATTGGAAACATTGTTTATTATTTTTTAATAATTTGATACTTTGTTTTCTTGTTCTATTAACATGAATTGCTGATATTTTTAAATAATTATTTAATGCTTTATTATCTACTATTCATCGTCGATATTGTGCACATGAAACCAAAAACTAAACAGCTAGTTGTTTTTCGGCGCACACCATCAACGTCGGTATAGTTGTGAACCCAGTTCATATTGCTCAATTCGACAGTTGATGTGAACAAAATCACAACTAGACTGTTTTGTATTTCTCCATTTTATACTAGAAATCTGCCCGGTTTGATTAATGTGGTCAAGGACTATTTGAGGTATTGTATACTGAATTTGTCACTTGTGTTCCTCGTTTAAACTGACTAGTGCGCAAGAAGTTATTCACTAACAGTGTGCTATTATTAACGTTCTGCAATTTATTACTGGCTTATTCTTCAGTTTTTAATCAATTGTCGCTGAAAAATTTAGACTTTCCCGCAACATTCAGTCGGTCAAATATCCGATGGAAAGCGGAGAAAGATAAGACTGCCTAATTCTAGTTGCGATTCAGTGATCCGATGGAAAGTGGAGAAAGATAAGACTGCCTAATTCTAGTTGCGATTCAGTGATCCGATGGAAAGTGCAGAAAGATAAGACTGCCTAATTATAGTTGCGATTCAGTACACTTCAAAATCACAATTCAAATAGTAGAGTTTAGCTGTTTACACTGAAATAGTCGAAGACGCAACTATTTTTTTAGTCTTCTAGATAATACCTATATACCGAAAAACAACTCGTCTGTTTCCTTTGCTGTGCACGGTAAACATTGGCAAGTGGGTGATCATTATTTTTTCAGATTCGAGGCAATGAATGTAACCAATGAATTAGCAGACGTGTTCAACAAACGACTGCCCAATTCCGCATCCGCATTTTCAATTGGTCAATCGGAACCCGCTAGTTATCGCCAAAACGTGGAGGCACTCGATTGGTCCACAGATAGTGGTCATCATACCAGTGGCTCAATGACGAGTAGCTGTCCAGTGGCGGCGCCTAGAAAGAACTCCACTTCGTCAATAACGGCTGGACTGAGTGAACCTCATGCAATTGCCCTGTACGACTATGAGAGTGATGCTTCTGGGGATCTCAACTTTCAGGTGAAGAAACGATTCGGTTGTAGGGACTTTTGATGATATTACGTTGTCAAGGTTTCAGACAATTTCTTTCTTTTGATAGGAAGTACAATTAACTTCATTAACTACATATAATATTATGTATTGCCAAATTAAAAGTAGGAGTTTTAAATATATGGTGAGCGACTATTTGTATTGATTTATATCGCCTGGCAACAAACGTAACCAAAAAAAACAGTTTCGTTTATCGAAGAGTAGGACGTGTGAAGCATATTAATATTAAATTATCTAGTCCGTTCTTTTGCCTTTCTGAGTATTCTGTATCCGGTTAATATAAAAACTAAATGTTATATTAAGAGATACCGGAAATGTTTTCATAATACATAGTTTATCGGAATTATTTTGACGGTTATTTCTAGTTCCTCATTATAGCTTTATTATCATGAAGTTATTGGAAAGCTTATGATTCTAACTTGTTAACATCATGATGGTTATTTCGCACTGAGTTATTGGTTACTATGTTGTAATAATTTCATTGGAAAAGATTATTACAAAACATGTGTTAAAAATAATGTATGTGAATTTCTGTTCACCCTACACCAGGCAAGCGACCGTATCCGCCTCACCAAGTGGGTGGACGCTGACTGGCTCTCTGGCTACAACTGCCGCACCTGGAAGGAGGGCATATTCCCCGCTAGCTATGTCGACGTTCGCACCCCTCTGCCTTCCTCCTACTCCTCCTCCTCCTCCTCCCCAGTGCACCAGCCGCCCAAGCCGCCCCTCCTACCC
>JAUZND010005327.1:0-11252 GCA_034780555.1 Coelogynopora nodosa
TATGTACTACTTACTATATGTACTACTTACTATATGTACTACTTACTATATGTACTACTTACTATATGTACTACTTACTATATGTACTACTTACTATATGTACTACTTAATATATGTACTACTTACAATATGTACTACTTACTGTATGTACTACCCTTGAACACATTAATTATAAAATAATGTATCAAACAGTTGATAACTTCTCAAATGTTGTTGCTTAACATTTCGAACGTATATAGTTCATATTATTAGTATTATTTAAATCAATTAGAATCAGATTTATTACAGTAATTAAATGGAATTATTAAAAAATTAAATTCCATTATTAAATATATTATAATTAAAAATGTTAATTGTTATGATATTTATAATAAAGAAGCTATTATTAAACGGATATTATAATATATAAGCTAACTGTTAAATAGAATTATTACAATAAAATTAATAAATCTTTTTAATTAAAACAATATATAGACCGCATAATTTAATTTATATTTAAAAAAATGGCACCCCACACCTTCTTTTTTTATTCCAAATACAAATTTACAGCTTTTACAATAAAAATTTTACTGATAATTTAAAGTTTTTCCGAAATCAATTAGGCTCACATTTGTTGAAACTTTTGGCCATAAATTTTACTGTTATTCATTAAAAGGTTAATGTTTTATTTTTATTTTCTTCCAACCTTTAATGCTAATATATAGGCAAGATGTTACAAAAGATCATGATTTGCACCTCATAGATGTTTTCTGATTTAATCCTCCAAACAGCTGTCCGTGTCCTGCAATTGTCGTGAAACTAGACCAACACCCTTTTGTATCTATTGCTGCATCTATTTTGCAGAAACCGGCAGAAATTAGTATAAACGCGGTTAGAATTAGTAGCGTAATACAGGTCAGTGTATCATTAATCTAGACCAGTGAATTATATGATAATTTATTTTACCTCTATTTAGTATGGCGGTATTTTTATATTATTGCTAAAAATCTATTTTGCATCAAAGAATCCATTTGCATAATTCTCATTCCGAAGTACAAAACATACTCAGCACAAAGTACAATGTACAAAGCACCGCAAAATACATAGTACCAATTTTTAAGAATTATTACTGCACTAAGTCTGCAATCAAAAACATTATTTTGACTAAAATATGATATCCTTCTGCGTATATATACATAATGATTCGATCTGAATATAACTAGAAAGATCCACTCACACATGTACGAGTTAGTTACATTCAAGCCTTAAAAACCTCGAAGTACATAAAGTCCTAAACTTCGATGCCGCCAACAAAATGAGCAACATTTAGAAATCGTCATGCTCTACAAAGACAAAAATACGGGGTTTCAATGCAACCATCGAAAACGTTATACTATAACCTAAATCTTAACCCAAAAAGTGATGCCTGCTAAACCAGACTACCGCGAAAAGCTAAATATATTCACTGCTCAGAACATCTGACGAATACCGATTTTTACAACGGGCTAAATAAAATCTTCACCGCAATTTGCACAAGACAACTTCGCTTCTTCAGCCACTGCGCATACGAGGCTCCGAACCTGTCAGTACTCTCACACCTTGGTAGTCCGATGGTCCTAAATTAATTACCTTAAGGCATCCAACTAATTACCTAAAGATGTTGAAAGAGAACCTGGATGGAATGGATCTCATATAAATCTGAACAGAAATTATTGGAGATCTCTCATAGACAGCATGTATAACTCTTTGTACATACGTTGTGTAAATATGTTGTGTTTTCTGTTTCCTTGGTTGTTATATTCTACGATTTATTCATTCAAATAAATTGATACATGATGAGTTACATACAAAAAGATTACTTTTCCCCGTCTTGTGTTGTTTGAATGATAAAGAATTAAAAATAGAGTTTGGCGATAGAATTATTGTCGATAATCACTGTTTCTCTACCGCCAAAAATACTATTTCTAAAAATGTAGTTGTAAACGCCAATCAATTATAATTATCAACCAAAGGATAAACGACAAAGGCGCAAGGAGAGAACTTTCGTGTTTGCACTCTAAATAAATCTTAAGAAAACTCAAGATTCAGTTACATAGAGGTTAAAAAATACGTCGCTTTAGTTTTTAATAATGTTGTGACGCCAGCAACCTTCATCACACGTTGTCTCGTTTAGGCAAAACCTCCTGCTTAATAACACCGTAACTGTGTGATAACCTCAACCCCGTTATACATTGACCTCTCACCCTATCTCAAGCGTGACATAGGTTTTTGAACGACCTCATTAGATTTCATATTTTGCAATATTATATTAGTCATTTTGCTGTTTGCTATTTTTAAATTTTGTTATTTGCTATTTACCATTTGCTATTTGTCATTTACTTTTTTGCTATTTTGTAATTTTGCTATTTTAATATTTTTTCTATTTTGCTATTTTTCTATTTTGCTTTTTAGCTATTGTATTTGTTATTTTTTTAGTGTTTCCAGTCTATAATATACCATGAAACATGATGTATTCCAGCACGAGTTCAAGGCCAAAGGGATCAAGAAAAGGAAAGTGGTCCTCACAGTTTCTGTTGACGGGGTCTCTGTACAGGTCAGATACAAGCGACAGGTAAACATAAAAAGCTGCCCTATCTTGTAGGATTGGCAAGTAGGGAGGGGGGCATAAGGTTAATCGATATTCCCATTTTATTTCGTCGATTGCATTTTTAAAAATAAATTATCTATTCGTTAAAAATGTTCTCATACGAAATAAGTATTATTTTTCTACATTTATATTATTACATTTAAAAAAAATTCTAAGCGATTCGTAATTAGTAATGCATTTTAATTACAAAGTAGTAAATAAGGTGTACCTCTGAAACAATGTGAAAGGCTTACAATATTACACTCTGTATTCTTACGTAAAGATTTATTTCAACTTTTATTTAAGTTATTTGTTTCAACTGAAAGCCATGTTTAATAACTATCGTTGTTTTGAACGATTTTTATTGTAACGATTAAATTCAAATTTTTATTTTTTACTATATACTGCTAAATTAAAACTGAATTATTTAAATTATGAAATAAGCGCTGGTTTTTTTAAAATTTACATTCTGCAATTTGGATCTAAAATTAATTAAGTTGGAGATGCGATAGAGATTAATTGTAAACTAAAGGTGTGAGTACGTTTTCATTATACATTTTCGGAACAACATTTACCTATCTTTTGTTTTCTTATTTTCAATTTATTCAGCTTAACACAACAGTATTCCCAAGATACAGACATTTCAATTCGATTTGATTAAAACGGTTAAATAATATGCCCCTCATTTTGAACCCTTAAATTAAATTATAGTTATAAAAATATTAATTGGATTAGTTAAATTTTGATATAATTTATATATTTAAAATATTGCATTTAGTAAAATAAATATCTAAAATGTATAGACCAAAGACTCTATATTATTTAAAAAAATCAAATACATATTATACTTTATCTATAAAATCGCTGGATCTGGCGTTGCGCTAAAAATATAGAGTTTTTTATTAAGGCTAAAATAGAATAATGAACAATATTTCAAAACCATTAGTTTAGTTCATTTATCGATGATTTTTTAATTGCAGTCTGCTTAATTATCAAAGTTGCATAAATCATATAAGATACATTGAAAAGAGATTTTTAGAAATATTTACCAAAGACTCCAAATATGACAATTCAGTAAAAAGGACAATAAAAGTATTCAACTTTACTTTAGTATTCATACTAATAGATATAATTATATGTATTACTATTTGTCGAAAACGTCGAAATAATCTTATATTATACTGAGAACATTTATTTAGGTAAAATCATCAAGAATTGGAAATACATTTTAAACTTCGACATCCCACATCTATATGTCTATGAATTTTTTAATATTTTACTCTAAACACGTTGAATTATACGCAACACTAATGTTCAGTATTTCCTGTTTATAACTATAAACTTTTAAATTCTGATATCTGTTGATCCCAGTTTTAAACATTATGAATAATCAAATAAAGTCCATCAATCATTCAAAGGGCTATTTATGACATTAGAAGAATTTTCATTACCGGTTAGTATATAGTCTATCTTTAACCGAAAAAAAAGATCTCAAAATACAGATTGATGGCAGCGTGGATAAACAAGTTCAGCATTAGAACATAATTGAAAGCCATCATCTCGCAAACGAACTGTGGCCGTGTAGCCATAGTAACATATTATACAATGTAATACTGTATATCGCTGCTGCGGGAAACCTTTTAAATTAGGCAATCTAGTGAGGCAGCCTGCACGATCAAGTGGATGATTGAGATAATGGTTTTGATACCTAGCATCAATTTAACGGATTTGAGATGATGATATAGTCATTCTGAATGTTCCCCCCCCCCATATACCGCCATCCCTCACAATCCTAGCTGGGGTGATGCTGTGTTTAAGTATTCCTAGCAAAGTATTGGTATACGACAAAAGGTTTGCTGGTACTTACCAAGGGAAAAAAAAGTGGTTGTCGGACTCTCCATGATAATGTTATAGTCAAGGGTGGAGCATAAATGTTGTTGACATATTTTGGTTCGTGAAAATCTGTTTTTCTTCTTCCCTCATGTGTGTGTGCGTCGTGGTGTGTGGGTGTTTGGGCAGCATGGTGTTTCATTACTTCGGTGATTTAAACATGCCGGCTTCGCTCATTCAAATCAATGTTTTTTAATTTTTTTAGCACAAGGGAGTACACAACGTAAAATAAAATTAATTCGACAACTTCAGAAATGGACACCTTCATATATATGATGTTATTGTTTTTTAGACGGAAAAATGATGGTTTTACTTTTGCATGTTTATTTATATATAAAATACATTTTTATGCCATTTTTAACCACGGAAATGTTTGGAGTTAACAGCAATATAAAAAATGTAAATGATTTTCAGGTGAACACTTTCGAATCTCGTATTTGAATTAGATTACTTGATGACTGGTCAGTTGACGTCTCAGTGTGGGCTAATTTTTTCTTTTACCCCTTTTCTTTTAGTAAAAATGTGTCAAGAAAATCAATCAACAGCGTCTCTTATTCTTAAAAAATAAAATATCTTTTTACAGGACAACATATTTTTTATAACATTTTTGTGAAACAAGTTTTTAATTAATGTCCACATTATATACACGCATATACCTGACCCAACAAATAAATTAGTACATTCGTAGTGAATATGTACTTTATGATGTACTTAATATGTACTATCTTTTAGTATTCAGTTTTAGTTTTATTCAGATACACTAACTTATTTATTTAATTCTACAAGTAATACTACTAAATAAATTGTCATATCACTTCACTTTCTATATTGACAAAATGATAGTACAAGTTTTTTAAATATTTATTAAATGTATTATTAAATGTATTAAATATTTATTAAATGTATTATTAAATGTATTAAATATTTTATTTTATGTACTATTTATGTACTAACTATGTACTATTTTTGTTATAAATAATAATATAGTGTAATTGGTTTATTTATGTATAATTTATGTAAAACACATTAAAAACATTTTTTAAACTAGTTTTATTTTAATATATTTTACAGTGCTAATTATCTATTTTTTCCATTGCAAGGATTTAGATTTTTATTTATACATATCGTAAGTAGAATATTTAAGTAGTGTGAAACAGTTTGGCTATATTTGCTAAATAACTATTTAGTTCCAAAGCCATTCTTGAAAATCTATATATTTAATTGTTTAATCATTATTTTTGTATTTTTCTGATATTTATAAAAAAGAAATCATTCCTACTATTTATTGTAGGATCAATTTATTAATATGCAAATAGTATTATGTCCTAATTTTCATAAGCAGTTGACTGAATAACCTCTTTCTAAGATAATATATCAATCGTTTTTGTATAATATCTATCGCCAAGATGTTAACTAATTTTCACAACTAGTAACACACCCTCGCTTAAGTTATGTGTTAGATGCTTAGCACAATATTAACTGTATTTACGTGTTGTACTTGTGTCTAACTTTTTTTATTACATATTCACTATGAGTGTATGATGTGATACTTGCTCCGCATCAAAACACAAGATCTTTAACATATATAAACGTTATATTTGAGTGTTTTTTTAACATTTATGTATCATAAGCTACCTAAACCGCCATTTTCCCTTCCCCATAAATCTGACACTGGTAATTATCATGACAATTTATGTTCGATGAGTTTATAGTCTTTTTTCCAGGGGCAGTCAAATTTTAAAAAAATCATTAAATAAATTTTACTTAAAATTAATTAAAATATTATCTTAAAACTTAAGTTTTTGTATGCTCTCATGTAAACATGTTGCATTGGATGTATATTTGGTCTAGTATAAAAATTATATTGAATAACACAAATTCGTAAATATTTAACATTTTATTAGAGTTTTGAGAGTTTCTTAAAAACTAATTAATACTTTTAATTTACTACACTTAAATATACTTTAATTTACTTTATTTAATACTACAATATTTAATCTCAAACTATTTAATAGTTTCATCCGATTTTGTAATTTGTAATTGGATTACCTAAAATCTTTATTTTGTATTGTGAAAAGTGAACTACAATTTCTATACCAATATATCACGGTATGTTTAATCTAACTTTGAACGCTAATGGAATATATCATACAGTTGCTATATACATACATAATAGAACTGTGTTCTGTGATTAAAAATGTGCGTCACTTCAATAAATTAATACCTACCAAATTTTTTTCCTAAAAATTTGATTACGTAATTGAGAATGAAATTTATTATCTTAAACTCCGGTTAAAAGACTCATATATATAGGATATCAACATTTTAGATAAGCGAAGATGTTATTAATCCCCTGGTCAGGGACGTGTGCGGTTCTCAACTACTTCATGAGAAGTGTCTGGATATTGATAATATAATTATAAGTAGATTCTTAAGGGATGCTTTATAAGGGATACTTTCTTCGCAGACTATTTTCGGTTAGTGTAAGTTCTACTAAACTAAATGTTTTTGTTGTACATAAAGATATATAGATAGCATTATAAATAAAACCTAATAGCATAAACATAAAGCAAAGTTAAGTAGTATAAGACAACAATTGTAATTTATTGTTCAATATGACTCCTCAATTATAAATTTTAAATAAATCACAATTTTCTTTGAAACTGTGTAAAAACTTTATATTATAAGGGTGCAAAATTAAAACAATTACGTTATATAATAGTTATTGTAATTTAAAAATATTTTTTGCACAATATTTTTACAATTATAATCAAATCAACATTTCCGAAATTTCCAGACCGTGCTAATAAGTTCAACGAATTGTATAATTGAAAACTAGAGTATATCAGCATATATGTAAAGCTTATGTTTTGTAAACATTCTATTATGAACTATTTGACAATGTTTTTTTAAACTGTTTTAAACATCTAATAAGTACTGTTTAGTGAAGCATTCCTTTGTCTGTTGTGTTTTTATTATATAAGCATTATTTCTTTGTTTAAAATAAAATAAATTTCGAATAATATATTTTTAAAGTTTTAATTCTCAGAATGAAAAAATCAAACGGATAATTGTTTAGCAGTTGTTATAATATTTTTTGTACAATTTTCATTAAACTTTCTCTCAACCTTATTTACGTTTACTAACCGTTTCCGTTTTCATTTGTGCTACTGGCGTCAGATAATGGGGACAGTCAGAAACAAAAAATATTAATAAAATATGGATAAAGTGGGGTGGGGGAGGGGGGGGGGGGTGAGACCCTGAGAGACAGAAAGGGAGAGAGCAGAAAAAGCATTTCACAATGTTTACGTAAAAACGAAACCAAAAGCTGTTTTTCCCCCTCAGATCCCCGATTGAAAAGCAACAATGCATTTCAAATGTCCTATTATCTAGACACTGGCACACTGGGATAAATAAAATGGTAAACGAGATTTTTTTGCGGGATCTGGAGATACGGCAGAAGCTTTCATTAAATGAATTACTATCTACACTAGCTATCTTTCTGAACATTTCGGTCATGGAATTGTTATTACTGTTGGCTTAAACTAATTAAAGTCTAGCTGTATATATATTATATTTTAACTGTCTTATTAGTTAAGCAGACAAATCTCAACATAAATTTCTGGTTTTATGCGCGATGCAAGTTAACGTATAGTTAGTGACAAAGAAACTATGACCAATTTCACTGGCTGATCTTCGTCCAAAGTATTGCAAAGTCCATCAAAGCGGTACTTCTTTTCGACTGGGAAATTGACGTCTGTTTATAAAAAAAATAAGCAGTATAGTACAAAATTGAACATTAACTAAAAATTAAATGGATTTGTAGTGTGTTATTATTTCAGTTAGCAATTTAATATTTACATTGCTGATAACATATAAATAACAATATGCATTGGTTAATTCAATTTAAAAAAATTAAAGACAGCGATAAAATTCGTTTTTATTTCTCGTATTTTTCATTTAAGAGAGTGTATTTTTGGTGAATATATAAATAAGAAAGAATTGTTCACATTTTTAAAAGACAAATAATGACTGGATATAACAAACAACAAAAATTATATTTGTAATACTTCTTATGTAACTTCATATTTTAACAAGCTACTGTCGATTACAATTTTTGTTGTTGACTATTATCATACATTTGAAATTACGGTTAAATTTAAGTTTTTTTATTTTATATTTCGTTTGAATTCTGATTGCGTTCCAGTTGGTTGAACTATTTGGTTGTGCGCTTAATTTGAATTATTTTTGGAGATTCCGTATGAATTGTAATATTTACATTTTAATTTGTGGTTGTGTTTCGCATGAATTGTGGTTGTTAACGTGAATTTTTAATTGTGACTTTTTTATCGTGATTTTTTTTTGTTTCACTTACATTAAAGTTTGTTTCATCGGAATTGTTTTCTGTGTTCAAATTGGTCGCGAACTGTCAGAATTAAAATTACAATCGGTTGTCTTATGAGTTGTTATTAATGTATTTTTTAGTGACTAAGATATCTTCCCATCTGTTTGTTTCATAATAAATACTTGTATTATCTGGTAATCATATTCTGCTTAATTTCATCGGATCATTCAAAAATGTGAAAAGTGAAAAAATAAAAGTTATTGTTAGTAACCTTCAATACAGTATATGACGTGTTTATTCTATTTGCAGAAAAAATCACTTAAGAGCGATTTTTTAGCTGAGAAAGATAAGAATAATGATATTTCATCTGACCAATCGGATCTTCTTCTGCACCATCCTGTTTATAGGTAAGTAATTACAATAACAGCATTTACAGTATAAGTATAATAATATTAATACTAATAAATTAATAAAAGTTAAAGCTTAACCATGAATAAAATGTTCTCATCAACGATAAATTTTAAAATCATTCTTTGTCATAAAAAACTACATCAAGTGCACATGTAAAAAGTGTGTTTTACTGTAGATTTTTCAAGTTCACACATTTATAAAAATTCGTTCTTTCCTTTCTATCAATCCATTTATTTATAAATATTAGTGAAACCGAAAAACTTCAAAAGAGTAAAAGAATTTAAAGATAAATATTATGATTTATATATTTTAAATTTTAATAAAATAAAATATTATTATAATTACTATTTATATTTATTATTATATTTATTTATTTATTTATTTATTTATTTATATTGTTATTATTATTATTATTAAATTATTTTAATTTAAAAAATAAAAGTAGTAACACACTTTTCTATTTAACTATAAATAAATAAATGGAAAGTAATGATATTATGAAATTTTTAAATATTAAAAAATTGCTCTACTTGTAGTTTTTTCAAAATTGGAATGCCCCACCCCTATGACAAAAACGTCTGGGCAGGTTTAGTCAGCATTCAGCATGAGTATAGTCATGCCATTAAACCAAAATAATGGTTCACAAATAAATATATATATATACAAAGATATCTCAATTCAAAATTAAAATAACATGTATTTCAGACATTTGTACAGTATAGACGAACTTTGGGCGCAGAAAAGGTGTTACATAATAATATAATAAAATAATTCAATTACAAAAGTGCCCATTATGACGATTGTCAAGAATCTGTCTCCGTTGAAAGTTTCATATTATATGCATACTTTATTAATTAATTCTATTTGTTAACTTTCAAATTATATTAAGTGTTTTATTATTCAATTGTGTTATAAATTAGCTTAAAAAGTGACAAATTCTCAACGATTATTTCTATTAAAACTTAGGACGATACGACTTTATCTATAATACCAATATATATATGTAGGTATTAACTATTATTTTAAAGCTAGTATAATAAAAATGTATTATAAATATATAAATAAATCAATAACAGTGCTTTTATATTTAAAACATTTGAACATGGCTCCATTAATGAAGTGTTCACCATATTGAATTATATCCGTAGTATAGCTATACCTAATAAAATCTTACTTCATATTTTTAGAGGTTGTTTATTTTGAAGTTAATTTTATACTGGGACCCAACTTCTTAGTCGAAGATGGAGCGTGTTTGTGATTATCGCCAAATCAATGCTTATACACTATCTATTTTGCAAATAAATAACGAATAAAAATAATATTTTTAACCAACATAATAAATAAATCAATAATAAATCAATAGTAAATCAATTTGAATTATGACATTTCTAATCACAATATTGAAACATATTTTTCCAACATGTGTTTTAGTATTGATATCGTGGTTGTCTTTTTCCAGAATCTTCTACGTATCTCACGATTCGCAGGACCTCAACATTTTCAGCTACATCGCCAGAGAGGGAAAGTCCAGTGTCTTCAAGTGTAACGTCTTTAAAACATACAAAAAGGTTGGTTATATTTTGCAATTTATAACATTCGTTACACCTTCTTGTCGATTTATATATACGTGATGTCAAATATATATATGTATATATATATATGTATATGTTTTGTTAACCAAAGGACCCTGAAAGACTTGAAAACAAGTTTTTTGTTAATAATAGACATAATATTGTGATTGATAGCTATATATAGCAAGACTACATCGAATACCAATTAGTCCTGTTTACCTAATCAAAATATATTTCTTACCCCTATATGCAGATGTCTACAATTTATCGTTTGTTGCAGCACATCCAGTATAGGACAAAAAAATCAATAGTCTCCACTTTTTTCTCCAATATTCACCAGTTATAGTGAATAATTATATAAATATATTACTCTATTTTTTTTAGATTAGATGAATTATAGGAGGGGGTGGAGTGTGGTCAGGGGGGAGGG
>JAUZND010005328.1:0-11252 GCA_034780555.1 Coelogynopora nodosa
TATGGTTTAACCCTTCGTATGGGGAAAACAAACTTCCTATTATCCAATTAAGCTGAAATTTGGTATACAGATACCTTCTAAAGACTTATCGAGCTATTTTTATTTAAAAGAAATTAATCGATTAGTTTAATTTTTATGACAATTACGTCATAAACACCAGTTAGGAAAACTATAGGAATATAATTATATTGACCTATATATGCTATAACCTTTGATCAATGCAACTAATTGACTTGATTCGGTTTAAATTTAATTCCAGATCACGAGATCTATATATTTGTTTTATGTATATTTTAAAATTATACTACTTATATAAATAAGCCACAAGTGGTATAATTATGCTATTTGAGTATTATTTAAAATTACTAGTTATAAATTATCTATATAATTTACGATGAACTTATTTTTTCTATTAATGTTGCAAGTGTTAGCTCCTAATATCATCGGCAAGTATAAAAACCCATGGGGGATATAAGATAGTTCACTAATAACAATTTTTTATAGTATGTAAAATATTTGAAATTATATATTTTTAGTTAGAAAAAAGTATTTTAGCCATTGAGTGAAACAATCAGGGTTATACATATTTATATAGTTCAATTAAAAACTTTATCTAATTGTCATACCTTCCCGGCCCTCCACGTATGAAAGGTTAAATATTAATATATAATGTATTAATAATAAATTAGTAGTAATAATGTAATAAAATATGTATATATAATTGAATGAAAATTTCTTGTTGAAATTAAATATAGTCTATTTAATTCGTCTCTTCGATATCATCGAGATATTCCGATTGATATCATATGATTCTCCATTTAAATTCGATATACTGTTTGTAAAAGTTATATTAGGAAGCTAAATTTGATGTCGAATCAAATATATTTAATTGCACAACTTATGATATCCATAATATATATTATATAACGTTATCTTTAATAAAGAAATTTTACAATGATAAATAACACAAACCTGCTTATCGTCAATATCATGCAAAAAACTATGTTATCACGCTTCTATGTATTATAATGAAATGAAAATATTTCAAACAATCAATAATTTTGAAACTTTATAACTAAATATTTCCAGGTTGGCTTCTTATTCCGTGTTTCATGGGGAGAAGTGGGAAGGAGGGTGACACATGTTTAAGATAATAGATTATTATAAATAATATTAGTTTGTACTAGAAATTCCCATGTTTTAAAAGTAATATTTTCTGTGACTATAAAACGAAATCAAAGTTTAATCTTCGCCAATGAAGGGGTGTGGCACAAAGATACTAAATAAAGCTTATTTAGTATCTTTGGGTGTGCACTTCTTGATTTTTAATTATTACACAACAAATTATGTACTATATGGGAATTTGTTAAATCTTCTCAATGTATATCACAATTCGTCGTCAATATTATGTAATCATCTATTGTATATAAATTAGTATTAATTTGATAGATTATTCCCTACTTTCGAAGAAATGACAAAATATTGTTTCAACAATTAATAGCTCTCCATCACTATATTTGAATGCGATTTGATAGGGTCGCTGGATCGGAAATTAAGGTTGCATTGAATGCAACCTTCCGGGTATATCCTTATTAGCCAATGTGTCGATTTGTATACACAAATAGAAATAATAATAATGAAATAAAGCCTTCTCTACTTGTACCATATTCATTGCTAAATTAATTGCATAATCAATTTCATGGATTACCAAACAAATCCTATATATTACTCGCCTAATTTCTAAACTTCAAAATTATTTAAAAAAATCAATCTTCTAAAATGTAAATGAAGCAATAAACTAACGTATTATGTATTAAGTTAATATATATATGTAGTACTTTAGTATGATTAAAATAAATTGAAATATCACAGGAAAAATTGTTTTACTATAAAAGCTTATAAAACGTTTGTAAATAGACATCGAAAAATATATAAATAAAATGACTTCACATAACCTTGTTTAAAAAGATTTATTTATCAAACTAAATTATACGAAAAGCAATTTAATAATAACGTAAATTATTTTAAAAGTTAATGTAATTTTAAAATTAAATATTACACTATATTAAACTAAACTGTATGATAAAAAATTATTAAGACTTATTTGACAATTTTTAAAATAACTTTTTTAACGTTTGAAAGCACGTGAAACATTTGTAAATGTTAACATTTTTGTTTAAAAAGAAAACAATTTTTAAGAAACTATACTTAATCTGTTTCATTTTATACTAATAAAAAATATATTAATATGTCCCTTATTTGTTTTGCATCTATCTTCGATAATTTTGTTCAACATTTTGATTTCCAACAATTATTTTTTACAATAAATATTTAACATAAAAAAAACCGGAACTAATTTTCCTTTAAGGTCGAATTATTTGCAAAATAAAAATGAAACGTACTAATAAATTGATCTCGTAATACAATAAATATTTTTAAAATACTCTCCCAGTCTCTACCAAAAGAGTGATAAAACTCAATATGTAGTTTATAGGATACTTGAGAGTTATCGCTATAACAATTATGATCAAGCATTTCAAATTATTAATCAAGGATAATTTAGTGACTTGTGAATGAATACTAAAATAATATGGCGGCTATAGTATATATTATGGTAAAAATATTAATTAATCCGTATTTTTGTATAGAAAAATAATGGTTTTCTCTATTAATAGAATCGTATAAAACAATTTATTAGGATTGTATAAAAATATATATTCAAATTTATCATTATAAATTCTATTTTATTGGCTTAAATTTGTACCAATGACATTTCGTTACTGTGGCTAGATTTCCCAAGTTTACATACCTATATATTATATATATAGTGGATGTCTCTAAAGAAAACATTTCAGAGGCAAATATCTTTAAGATGGCGTCCAATATGTCAAACGAGACTTCACATTTTCCAATAATTTATTATAGGGCCTACCCTAAATTATCGCGTCGTCTGTACCCTAGTTGCATCAGTTATTTTTCTTAATTGGAACCTTCGGAAACGTTTTTATAATTTTGACTATATGTTATATATCTTATGGCCTCAGAACATCCACTAATTTCTACCTGGCCTCAGCAGCAGTCACATATCTTATTATTCTGTTATCTGCCAATGGACCACTTCTAATCGAACTACAGAATATCGTGAATGACTGGGTCTTCGGCATATACTTTTGCACCATTCTAATTTTTCTTCAATTACTCTCAGTGAATAACTCCACATTATTTATCGTCTCACTTTCAGTGGAACGTTATGTAGTTACTGGCCACCCAATGCATGCCAAATCTATATCAAATAAATCCAAATATCTGAGCTTAATTATGACAACTTGGCCCATCTGTATTGTCTACAATTCAATGTTGTTATATTTATCCACACTTCGCAGTGGAATACTCAAGGCGTTATTATAATACAAAGATGCGAGTTCCGCTCATCATATAAATTATACAGGCTAATGTATATGTTCGATTTTGTCGTCTTCTATACTGTTTTCCCTTACTAATGATCGCCACGCTGAATTTATTTTTTGCTAGAACTCTGTTTTCCTCTATTCCCAAATTTGTAAGTGGTCGAAATGCCTATGGAGATCACCTTGATTTTGAAAACCTTTCTGGTCATTTAGGGATTACATCAAGAATATTGAGACGACAACTATGTTCAAGTCGATAGGTCAATCATTTAAATGCAATTTTCAATAAAAATGTGTTTAATTGAATAAAGATTACTTATAAAAACAATTGAGCGGGTCGAAATATCTGATTGCACTGCATGTCGAACGATGTTGGAAATATTGTATACTCAACAAATAATTCTATAATTATTCGGCAATGGTTAAACAATGGTTCAATAGAATCCTCGTTTATAAATATATGATGTTCGTACAGAAATATATTTGCACCAAAGGAATTGAAAATCTAAAACTGAAATATGTGAAATGTATAACATTCGCGTTCCGAAGGAAGAAAAATTCGAAACAATATATATTTCTGAAATTCTAAAATTAAAAGTATAATAATTTTGAGTTGGATTATACTCATAGTTCATAGATATCCGTATGGTATGTCACTCTATATAAAATGTGATAGTATAGGAAAATATTTATCTGTAATTCATCTTAAATTTAAGTAAATGATACGTATATAAATTAAATGTAATAAATCTTTTTGAAACCTATAAACAACCAATTAATGTGCAGTATGCGCACTTTTTTCATCTAAAGAATAGTAACGTACACAACATTTTCTTTTATCATTTTAATATATTTTAATAGAAATTTGGTAAATTAGATTGGCGTTACCAGGGAGGCATGACTGTCCCTCATTTGTTTCGAAGTATAAGTTAACCATCTATCATAGGTGAGCTTAAACTTTATAAATTTAAAATAAAGGCCAATAACATTAAAACACATAATTATTTTGACTTATTGAAATTGTATCTCACTTAAATGCTTTTTAAAAATAGACGTGCTAGATAAATATATTCGAATTACAGCTTAAAAATACATTAAGTAAACTCCTAATAATAATTTTAAATTTTTTTTGTCTTTGACTATTTTTGTTTGCGGCGGATCACCCTATTATTTATACTGTTTTCGCGCGATGTCCCGGCAACTATATTAATAGTTTTCTACAAATAGTAGTTGAGTGTGGGTATTATTTATCTGCGTGGGATTGGTATAGGCAAAGAAATATAGCTAATCTAATTTGCTCACTGGCTACATCTCTAAAATGTCAAATGTATTGCTATAAAATTGGTAAAAATATAAGTTAAGTTTGTTGATAGTAATTTCGATTTATATATACATGGATGATGTTTATATCTAAATTAAATTACTCACTGCATATTGCCTAAACAAATATATATCTTAACAATTATAGTTAGTCGGGTCCCTTAGGGTCTTAGTTTGCCGTATTAACGCTGCCCTATCGGTTCTAGACTACTTACAACATCTTCTCAATTATCCCCAATTCGGACCTGTAGTTCATTCTGTTGATGCGGAGCATTATCTTCATTTATTCAGCAGTCAAACAACCCATCATCTACATTCTTATGTCTACCCGGTTTAAGTGTGCTTTCATACGAATTCTTAGTTACTTTAAGTTCCATAATTTCTTTACTTTTAAACCTACAATACTGTTTATAAAAATATCAAATTGATAGTTGGTTTTGTGAAGGTCTACGTTTGCGTTTCACTGGTTCTATTAAATAATAAAGCCGACAATTGTGTAAAATGTATACAAATAACAAATAATAGTATGTTAATTATATTATCAATCTTAAATAATTTAAATATTTTATCAATGAATGGTGTATTGTAGTGCTTATTTGTATAATACCTTTAAAAACTACTGCTTAGTTTTTCTTCTGAAGATTGGATTGATGAATGGATTGATTGAACGATGGATTTTAGATCCTAGGCCTAGTGTTAACAATGTTTTTTTTGTTTATTTGGTTTTATGTTAACGATTGTCATATCGGTCGCATTAAAAATTTAAGATCAACCAAATTATTAACAAGAAAATGCAACGAATAAATTATGCACTAATTCTTTTAATAAATATAACTGTAAATTCAAAATTTAAATATTCAGTTATATGATGTAATTTCCATATATTAAAATAATAAGAAATATCTTTGTATCAGTGACTATTTAGTTTATATTAAAGCTATATAAAATTAAGTTTTGAGATAAAATTTTAATGAAATAACAATATAGTGTTGAAAAACTGTACATAAAAATCTTTAAATAAATGTATTATGAATAAATGAACATATTTAATGTTGGCACTTTATAAAGATGTTATAATAGGCTATTATATATAGTTATTGATGTTAACTTAAACAATTTTTACAATATATTTAAATTGCCTTCTAATCTTTTTTTGGAAATGATTGGAATCATTTTTTAGCAAGCACTATAAAATTTAAAGTTAGATGTTAAAAATGATCAAATATAAAATTATAATAGTTGTAATATTTACGTTACAGTAGACAATATGTTGCAAAGACTTTTTTGAAAAGTGTAAGAATTGTATAAAACTTTACAAACAGTAAAAATGCTATGATCTTACTCATTTACTCAAAAAACTAATATACTAACTACTATACATTAATAAAAAGAACAATTTGCGTATTGACGATGTAATAGCAATTCTATTAAAATGTATACTCAAAATAGAGTTATGTCATCTTACAAAAGAATTGAAACACATAATTCTGATCGAGCTTCCATTTCTTTGTTTTGAGCATTTCGATTAGATTTGTTAACCGTTTTCTTTAATTTATGTATATAAGAAATTCAATTAAAGTAACATAGCGACAATTATTTGGTTATAACAACGCAATTTTGGCTAGACGCAATAAATAAATCAATACTACACTATTATATTATAATTGACTATGCATTTATATAAAATAGAAATATGCATACTATAAATATATTGTAAAAACATTTTTATAAGAAAACACAATATATTAAATTTATGTTATATGAATTAAATGAATAATTCAGATGAGTGTAAAACACAAAATATTCTTTGAACATAATGTTTCACCAAAAATGAACCAGCTAGGACAAACTGCATCCCACTATTTATTTTGATTATTTACAACAATTTAGATGATTACATACTTTAGATTGCACAATCATTTAGTACACATACACACAGAATAACTTATTAACTATTAATTTATTGATTAAATTATTATTTCACAAGCTATTACCAGAGGTCGCATGATATAAACGTTTAATATAGTATTTTTATAACAATGAAAATTCAATTGCGGGTTTCTTCAAGCTAATATTAAGCCGAACCTCCATTCATAAAAAGTAAAAAAATATATTTCAATAAATGAAATGACGAAATTTATCCCATAAAATTTAAAAGAAAACAGAAATATCTCTGGACAAATTTTAATTAATGAAATTTAAAAAAATTAATTAAAATAGATTTGTTACAATATACCAATCAATTTATAATTCACTTTGAAAATTATAAATATTTTGAATAATACTTTTTATTTAAGATTATTTACTGTTTATTTATTATTTTGCATCTACTGATTACAAATTATATTTTAAGTAAATATATCGAAATAATTTTAAAAAGTGTTTTCACTGCATGAATGTCTAGCACACATTGTGCCCACGTTTGCTCATTTTCACTGCATGAATGTCTAGCACACATTGTGCCTACGTTTGCTCATTTTCACTGCATGAATGTCTAGCACACATTGTGCCCACGTTTGCTCATTTTTAATGCATGAATGTCTAGCACACATTGTGCCCACGTTTGCAAATATATTATCAAAAAAGAATAAGATAAACTGTAAATTAGTACTTGATTGCTATGCCATTTTGTATTTGACAGAGATTTTCTAAATGCTTTATAATAAAGAAATGTTCTAATTCAATTTTAGTGATTAATTTATATACTTTGGCTTGGTCAAAATACCGCAATAACAAACATGTCTTTTTGACAAGGAAAGTTACAGTAAGGTGAGTGTGTCATATATAGATGCATTTTATATTGTTTTATAAATAAATGTCCCTGTTTGTTATCAGTTCGGAATCAACATGTCATTTATGAACATAATGTAAAGAATGATCGGAAAAAATTTAACAAGAACGTTAACAAAAAATTACGACGGTACCGAAAATGAAATATAAAAGTAATAATTAATTAATTGGTAGATATGTTATTTTAAATGAAAAAAGTATATATATATATAGTTGGTAGAAAATTATTTAAATGCCAGTAAATTATCAGTAAATAAGTGAAATCTCTTATAGAACTTTTTTTAGACTTTTATCTTAAAACTCCGCACATGCTTATTCTAAAATATTAATAGTTTTAGAAATGTTGAATTAATCAATAAGATTAATTATCAATGAATAATGATATCCCCACTAAAATAAATTACATTAATAGAAAAGCTTACTTTCTGCCCATGCAGGGGGAATATTATTAGATGTTTAATTCTGCAATATAAAACATCCAAATGCAGCATTGTTTATGATTAAATGCCGTTATGACAATTTTCGATTAAAAAAAATTAACGAGTTACAATGAAATGTAAGAGATTTAGTTTAACTAGATGTACTGATTGAAAAACTAATAGAAACAAGTTTGCCTATTGTATTCAAAATTCATAACAATTTATCACTACTTTCAAAATGTGACATTACTAATAGTATTGAAGTTAATTTGCGTATCTGTCAGCTATTAATTGACCAATTTGGCTAAAACCAACGATATCACACAAACTTATTGATGTTAAAGAAATACAATTATCAAATATTTTAAACTATTTGATTATTTAATATATACATAAATACAAAAAAATGATGCATATTAAAAACAATAAAAACTCTGTTAATACAAATACTTTTATTGTAGTATGAAAAATAAGTTATTCGACACATCTCTGTTGTTGAATAGCAGTAAAAATATTTTAGTCAGTAAAAATAAATACAAACAATATTTTGCACTATATACACACGTTACATACTTGTACAGAAATACCTATAAAAACAATTTCATGGGACAGCAGTTTTTATTTAAATGGACAAGCATGACAGGATGACATGTATGCTCTAAATACTTCAACAAATGAAATTAAACATTGAATGAAACAACAGATTTAAAACATGTAACAAATTAAACTATTTATAAAAATGTATTATTGTACATCTAAGTGCAAAACAAAAGCAGAGTTTAGATCTGAAGTAAAAATAAAGCATTGTTAAAGTATATAGGGCCTACTTAAAACCAGTAATGTAAAACTAATATCAAAGATAGTTTGTTTGTCATTTCACAGAGTTGTTCAGATACAGTCCGGCAGAGGGTCCCCCAACTGTTAACAATAGGTGTTCATCTGAAAGTCTGAAGACAAATTGACTTGATGAAGCAAACTGGTCGATACTCGCTGTACAACATCTGGACTTTCCTCGCATAACTTTCGTATTAACGCCACGCAGCTAAAGAGGGTGGAAATAGATAGAAAATATATGTTAAACTTTTAGCACAATTGTATTTAATGACGCATAATGAATAGTATAAATGGCAAAATAAAAACATTATTTTTCAAAAATTTAACAATATCTATACATAACAAATGTAGAAAAAGTTAAATTATAAAAAAGACACAATTTCTTATTTTGAGTGGTTTTTAATAAAGATGGTCAATATTTGGCTATAATGAGCACATTTTCTCAGCTCAAGTATTCTATAAACATATGCTCCACAAGCAGGCTATGTATATTATTTTTAATACTCAAAATTTACATTTGGATCAATATATGGCTTCGTAATTCAAATTGATTATATAGTTATTTCAAAATATGACCAAGCGTTAAGATTAGTACTTGATTGTAGTGCAGCTTTTTCTATTGCCGATCTTTTTATACCAACTATACAGGTTTTAAACAGTTCGTGATATAACCCATGATTATGTTTTAAATGTGGATACATTTGAACTATAGGAATTACAGGATTATAGGACCCCATATAATTATAGGACAACATTAAATTTTTAAAGGTATTAGGCATACAACAATTTTTTTTATTACATCAACCTGTTTCATAGAGCAATATAATCTGCTATAACGTACTAAGCCTTTTAGAACAGAATAATTTCTTGCATCCCGAAAATACTTCTACCTTTGTAGAATGTAATATACATATTATAGCCTCCTCTATCTCCTTATTTACCCTGAAAGACGCATATGATGCCCTTTTAATTTTACAACGTTATGCAACCGCCGACTACCTACCGTCAAATGATGCTACTGCTCTAAAAGTTACAAAACCAAAACTGACTGTCTTTTTTACTGATTTTCTAATTAAATTCTGTCTATAGTCTTTCATAAATGAACATTGCAATTAAATGGCAAAGATTTTCTTCTAATATATTATTTTAATACCTATACATTATGTAGTACTTCATTATATACACATTTGGATATTTCTATAATTAGTATGCATTGTATACACTAGTAATGTCGACTGATAAGTATAATGGATGTTGTTTCAGTCTTATGGTTTAATAATTTTTGAATATTACTATTTAATATAATTAATTTAATTTTTAAATAATGTTAATTAATTTTAGTAGAAAGCATTTACATTAAATATAAATTGAAAAATATTAATAAAATTGACAGTCAATAAATAAATTTGGATAATTACGAGCAATGTTAATTTTATTAAATCTCGAACTCTCTTTATCCCTTTTTCACAATCTCCCCGTCAACTTGTTTTTATCCAAACCCCTTTTTACAGCACTATTTGATCCAAAATAAAGCAGCAAGTTCGAGTAAGTTAACAGGAACAAAAAGACAAAAATAATATATTATGATAAGTTCAAATTATATAACTATTTAAAAAGAAACCATTAAAATGAAACAAAATACAGCACATTGCAGACAACCGACAATATCCAACAATGGTCAACTCACAGGTTCTGCATTTCGGGTGAGCTCAACAGATACTCCGTCTCGTCAGAATTCGTGGGATCGCGTAGGAAGGCGACAGCCTTCTCCTCGAAACTGGACTCTTCGGGAATCATCGCGAGGCCGTTGTTGGCCGCCTGCACCGGCGGATCGCTCGGCTGACTCCGGCTTCGGGCTTCGCGGAGTTTCTTCTGGACAGCGGTGATGTTGCGCTGGCACGTTTGATCCACCGGGTCGATATCGAGCGCTTTTTCGTAGCAGGCGATGGCCAGGTCGAACTTCTCTAGACACGAGTAGGCTTGCCTGTCGACGGAATGTCAAAACAATGATAGAGAACGACATTGTTATAGGCATAGATATGGAGTTCCTTACTCAATCTAACTTGACCTTATTGTAAACGATGGTTAAGAAAATGATGAGTCATACACCAGTTTGGTGAGGCAAGCTTAGGCAAGGGAAATATTTTAGCAGTTGTGCGCATCCTAAATAGGCTACTCATGTTGAAACTTAATGTATTTAATTTTCTTTTAATGACATAAGTTATTTATTTAACTATAGTATAAATAAACTTATCATTTTACTATGATTTCAATGGTGCAAGATAAAATTTTATATGATAAACTTTTAATTGTTAAATTTTTTTATTATCATTTATTTTCCCTCGCAAAACCTAGTATCACTCATATTTCTCGCAACCACCATGAGGCATAGATTGGATATCTAGGCAGTGCTGGTGGAGCTCAGTTTGGAAATAATAACGGCAAATGACTAAAATAACGCCCATATTATTTTGACTCAAAA
>JAUZND010005329.1:0-11252 GCA_034780555.1 Coelogynopora nodosa
TCACAACTCTGCTCGACGATTGTCACAACTCTGCTCGACGATTGTCACAACTCTGCTCGACGATTGTCACAACTCTGTTCGACGATTGTCACAACTCTGCTGCTCGACGATTGTCACAACTGTGCTCGACGATTGTCACAACTCTGCTCAACGATTGTCACAAGAGCTCGTAATACAAAAAACCACTGTTCGTCGAATTATTCAGAAACTTTGTTTGAAAGCAAGGTTCCCCCCATTGGTTCAAACATTAAATGAAGACGACTTCGACATCGACGAGTGCAATTTTGCGATGAGTTTGAAATGAACTTTAGTGATACTTCCAACAATATTTTTTTCGGTGAAGCTATGTTCAAAGTCAATGGTCCAGTGAATCGCCATAATAGCGTTTTTTATTACTCTGATACTAATCCACATGAGGTGTGTGAGAAGTCAGTAAACAGCCCCAGTGTTATGGTTTGGGCAGCCATTTGCTTCACTCAAATCATTGGGCACTACTTTTTCATTAACAACATGACTGGAGTAAGTTATTTGGTAATGCTAGACATGTTTTCCCTACCTCGCATCCAACCGCTACTTCGTAATAATCACTATACTGGTTTCAGCAGGATTGGGCATCGTCTCAGTTCACTATTCAATAGCAGTGCAAAACAGATTGGACGCTGAATTCTCAAATGCGTGAATCGGTGGGAGGTTGAATAGCCACCATGAAGTTCAGATCTGTCGCCACTTGATTACGCTGTCTGGGGCATCATCAAAGATCGAGTGCACAAAACGAAAACGGAAGGCATTGACCAATATTGAAAGCAAAAATAACAAACGCATTCGAAACATCTGATGATAACCTCTGTAGTGATATTATCGGCTCCTTCAAGGATCGTATGATTGCCTTCCTCAAGGAGGGAGGGTTAAACCTTCGAAAATAAACGATAATGAAATACACTCGTGAACTTCTCTGAACTACACATACTTAATTATGTACGCATTATGTAATTACATTGTTTTGTTTTGTTTAATTAAATATACATAATATGAAGTGTTGATGTTTTCATTTTTGACGCTGAATTATGCCCCCTGTAGCACGAATAGTTATTAATATGTGACTAAATTTACTTATTTTTTGATAATGGTGGGACAAGTGCACAACAAGTAGCAAAGTGGCATCAACCGGATTCAAAATATTCATAATTTTCAGATGCGTTTGTCGGACTCCAAAACAACCTTTTTTATTCAAATTCCGGACTAATACCCGAATTGTTTGAGTACTACTGCGCCTATATACAATATACAAATGTTCGGGGACTGTAGAACCCAGTATTGGATAAAATGCCTGCGACCCTTGACAAATATTTTACTTTTATTAACATTTACGATTGTATATATAACTTATACTCTCTCAAAATACTTCACGTATTAAACATAAATAATATTGACGAATTATCAAGAAATATCTTTAACAAATAAATTCATCAACTAAATTTAAATAAGTTCACTAACTAATCCTTATATATAAATTGTTTTACACAAATGTCATAAGATATATATATAATTTATTTCATACTCTCTAAGATTAGTTCCAAAACCACTCCATATATAGTCTCGCTTTGACTTTCTCAGTCAGTTTACGTTTCCTGATTAATTATTAGCTAGCTAAATAATACAGATATACTGCATCATCGCGCGAAGAATTTCTACCACAACTGTATACATACATATATAGCATGCAAACCAACGATGGAGGCCGTCACTGGTAGGTATATTCAATAGAACCATGGAAGCGCACAGCTGCTATATATTAGAGTCAAAAACGGAAGAGATTGAGGAGAGTGTCGAAACCTGTTCCACGACAACCATGCAGAACTGCAGCTGCGTGTTGCCCTATATAAATATATAATATGCTCGCCGATCCATCTATGCCTAGACCATTAATTGACTCCCCGTTTCTGTTTGATATAATATTTAATTAGTTCAGGATTTGTTAATTTAAAATCAGTACAATTGACTGTAATATATAGGCTTAGAAATGCGTTACATTATAGTTTGTGTTTTATTTTGGGTGAATAATTTTATTACATCCGTTTATAATTGCATCATTCAAGATGAATGCAATATTTAAAAATGCCATAATTGAGTAATATTTTGCAAGGAGTATATTTTTCTTTCTCATTAATAAGAAAGGTAGAACATCTTTAGTAAAATGTTGCCCTATATATAAAAAATATATGGGTACATAATGTTGCCGATATGTATCTATAGATAAGCATGACATTTTAAAGCAGAAAAAGAGGGATATTTGTTTATTTATTCAATAGAGTAAAATTAAATAAACAATAAATTATTTAAGTCATATATAAAATAAACTAGAAACATGATGTAATACGTGAATATATTTTTTTAATGTTTCTAAATAACCATTTAAAAAAGTAAATATAATATAACAGTATGCATGTGAAGATACATCTTTATAACTGTGTAATAGTTTGAAAAAATATCCGCGTCACAAATAATTACATAAAAATATATGTTCCAATAAATTTTACGAAATATTTTTTACATAATATCCTACATTATGTTTAACAAATTAAATACGTTGATAGAGAGAAAACTAATTTCTTACATGTATGCGTGAAAGCATACATTATATTACGTTTACTCGTAGATATTTAACCACTCAACTAAAATAAGATACATTAAGTAAATATATAGGTCTTTACCATTAAAAATGTAATGTATACGCCAAGTAAAACTTGATTTTATTCATTCTAATACGTGGATTATAAAAGCCGATTTAGAGAAGAGTTCACGAAAAAAAAACTAATAAATATTGTAATATAAAGAAAAAGTAACTGTTTTTTTTATTGGTTTAAACATTGGAGAATTTGTTATATACTACTCCTAAATAGTGTATTACAAATAAATTGAATAATCTAGGTTTCTTATCTGATAATCATGCATGAGATATAAAACAAATTAGTAATAAATATAAAATTAATACAAATTAGATAGTATAATATTTTTTATAAAAGTATAAATAAGTACACTAGAATTCGCCTATTTCGAAGTCTGAAAGGCCAGAAAAAAACCTCTATATTCGACATATTATGCAAAATTTTATGTTTGTAATAATATATAATATATTTATGCACAACACATGTTAGGATTGTTAAATAAATTAAAACAATATCGCCAATCAATTACTGATGCATGGCAACAAGTGTTCATTTTAATTGGCTAATTTATCATATTCACTTTGTGCCTAACACGCAGGGGCGGCTCCAACTTTTGTCGTATTTGGGGGCTGGGAATTAAAACAAATACAATCTCTTGGATGTTATGGCTATGAGGTCAGCTTACCCTCTAAAGCAAAGTGTAGGGCCGAAAATTTTTAACTTTTCAAATCTATTATGCATTTAAAATTACCTAAATCAGTATATTTATGAGTAATATGTACACTTAATAAATGGTATATTTTACATCATTACATATATTTATTCTCTAGTATATTTAACGCGAAAATTATATCGAGATAGGCCCGCCCTAATTATATAAAACAAATACTGTCAAAATATTGAGCTGTATATTTAAATTTATAAATAAGTTAATGTTAATAAGTATGTAAAAAAATGAATGACTTTAAGTATGTATACTGTAACAAATTTATCATCTGGTGTTTTCTTTTCGTTTATAATAACCTATACATTTTTTTCTTAATTTTTTTTCAAAATTTCCCAGGGGGAGCGTTGCAACCCCCCCCCTTTCAGCTTGGATCCGCCAATGACACGGCTTGTTCTAAGCAACTACTGCCGTGAAATGCGATAAGTAACATTACTAATGAAGACATGAAACTTTGATATGGACGAATAAATATTTGGCCTGACAAAACAACACTTTGATGCGAATTTGATTAACATAGAAAAAATAAGGGGGGCAGATCGGGACATTTGAAAAGCCTTGACCTATTCATAAAAGCTATAAATACCGGTATATCAATATAATCTATCAATATATCAATATATTATCTATCAATATAATAAGTTGTAGATATATATATATTTATTTATTGTATATCAGAAATGGTCATTTACATAAAACCAATTAAGTTTTTAGTGTAAAAAAACATTTAAAAACGTATTAATTTAAAACTGATAAACTGAATTCTGAATTCTGAAACGAGCATATTATATACAATTATACGAATAGTGTAATCAGATTAGAATAACTTTTTAAAAATTCCTCTACGAATGTGAAGATATCATTACAAAATACAAGTAAATTTATAAAGAAATCTAATTCATTGAACATTTTCAAACATCAGGGGTCCAACATAAATTAATATATATTTTTTCAGAAACGTTATTGTCATAATTTCCATTAAAAAATGTTTATAAAAACAAGAGTCTTTTTCGATCATTTCTTTTCGTCTGCAAGACTAATGTAAGGCTATTTGTAACACTAATTTAAAAACTAATGTAAATTTGATTTTTGATTAATTCGTGCAGTTTACTTTTTGGAGAGTGTTTATTTATATGTACATACTTTGTAACTATTACCATTCTTATTGGTGGACTATAAAATATTAATTTAATTTTTCATTATTTACTATAGTATTTATTGCAAGCACGTGGGATAAATAATGTCAAATAGTAATTCAATACATCGAAGCATCGAGTAATTTATAAAATATGCTAATCAATTTTAGTTATAGTTGAATAACACCGTGTTTAATTTATTCATTCCGAAGTGTGTTTCTTAAAATTGTATCTCTCCTGCATACATGGTGTTTATATTTAATAGATAAATAATTAATTGAATTCTAGTGACAAGAATATGTATTGGAAAGAAGAAATTTATAAACGTAACATGTATTGTCTTTTAACAATCTTTTTAAATAGTTTCAGTCCAGAGGGTTATAAAATATAAGTGTTTGGTCATAGTTTTTTTTGTATATCTATATATATATATATATAAAAAATAATATATTTTGCACTAAGCTAAAGAAATTATACTAAAAATACAATAACACGAGTTTTAAATATTTATTGTATTTTATTCATCAGCTAGAAAAATATCTAAACAATCGTTCAACTTGGTTGAGCTAGGTTTTTTATATTATATAATAAATAATACGACTATTATATTTCAATATTTCATACATCATAAATAATGCACAGTTTTGGAAGTTTTAAATTAAACAGAAATATTGTATTATCCTGGTTTGGGTTAAAATTAAACATAACAATATAGGATTTAACCTTTTACCGACGGCTATACGTAAAATATGACCATGGCTTTTTTGTACGATTAAACTAATGTTAATCATATACATGCGATACATATATATATATTTATAAATATAATATAATATAGCATAACATATTATATTATATAACACATTTATGACACAACGATTAATATACGTATATATATATATATATATATATAGTAATGTAATAATATAAGAATGTTCAACGGTGATATATGAATAAGTTAAATAGATATTCAATCCCGTTAAACGTAATATAACATTCCATAGTTCAATTAGTAGATTAAGTCGTTAGATTATGATAGTATTGTCAATTTGGTCAATATTCTCTTACTAATGTGAAGCATAAATTACTGTTATTTCCTCCAACGTTTTCCTTTAATTATGTAATTAGAAGAAATATAGAGTGATTTTTGCCTTAAAATTAGGTATTAATTATGACACACAGAAAACCGCAATTTTCTAAATAGGAAATTAGAATAATTTAAAAAAACAGTCGACACCTAGTCTAAATAAGTAAACGGAATTATCTCTGAACAGAAATATCTATTTGAGTTATATTGATTTTTGATAATAAATGATGTTAATTAATTGATGGCAAAACTTAACTGATTACATTTTTCAACTTTATAGGCGTAACTATAAATAAGGGCTTATTTTTAACTGTCCATATTGATTATTTTATCAAAATGGCTTCACATTTCTTTTTAAACAATAGAGCAAGAAGCACTTTTTCGGCAAAGATATTTAATTGAATGTTATTTATTGATATAGTCCATTTCGGACAGTTCTAGAAACATTTAATTATAAACAATATTTCCAATTATAATATATTGAAAGCGTTCGTTGCAAATTGTGTGTATTTTTTATTTTTTGAAACAATTAAACATATCCATTTAATGTGTTCATACGTGTAATGTCTTAATTTATACTTCAATGACCTGTTTCCATTAACCGCTAAATTGGAATGATAAGTTAATATTAAATTAAAATTAGCATTTGACATAAAAAATTAGAGGAAATTATTTTGTTTGTAACGGAAAGAAGAGTATGTAAATATGCCTTTAGTCTAATTGATTGAATATATCAATACCAGAATTGATCCACTATTATTCAATTTAATGGCTTTTATATTTATAGTTCGTATATAATATGTATGATACACCTAACAAATGTCTGGTACATAATGATGTAATAATTTTTCAACATTATAACAATGGGAAGTATAGTTTTGACTTATTTAATTGTTTCACAACTAAATACTAAACTCTAGGCCTGCGATTATATATAGCTGGGATATTTCAATAAGTTCCCAATTAGCGCCTATTAAAAAAATTAGAGACAGTTATATGATTCAAATGTGTGTTTTAGTAATTACTCTAAACTATTTAACAAAAAACATTTTATAATTTACAGGGAGTCCCATAATAAACACTTACGTCTAAGCATAAAACGATACTTATGTGTGCACAGACATCCTTTTTACACATGTTTTTATTCAGTCGAATAATATATCATTTAACTCTAAATCTATACAATGGCATTATAAAGTTAAAACATCGTACATAATATCTCGAAAGGTAGGTGGGACAAAGTGCCCCCCCCCTCTATTATAGTCTGTCTATTTTTAGGGGAAAGCGACAGAGACCTCGCAAATAAAACCAAATGCAGAGCACAACAATAATATTTCAGGACGTTGAAAGCAAATTTTATTATTTTGGTTTTTATTTGAAAGATTATTTTTGTTATATTTTGCTAATAAAATATGTTGATATAATAATTAATTAATTTAATGTTTTCTACTATTTCGCACTTCGACGGTTTAATATCAACTTATTGTATATAAAAAACACATACATAATAACAAATATGTATAAAGATTACAATATTATTCTATATTATTATTGTAATCAAATGGAAGTGGGTAATTAAAGACAAACCGTTTTCTGTAATAATTAATACACTTTTGTGAAAAAATTTGCCGTCAAATTAGATCAGCCAAACTTTTCAAATCCTGCCAATTTGGTATTGATGATGATCATTTTCCTATATTTTCAGAAATATCGGTCACGTGACATACCCTTGTCTGAGTGACGTCATCATTTGACGTACTATTCATAAATCCGGTTTAGTATCGTAGTATTATTTACTCATTATTAGGGTGGTTAGGCTTTGTATTATATGTTTTGCGTTATGTGTTTCTGACATATATAATGCATATATGAAATGTGTACTATAATATTGTACAATAGTCCTAAATATTGTATTTATAAATATAAAGTCATTAAGTCAATGTAGGTATATGTTTTGTTGATTTGTTGACAGATGTTGCAATGTGGAGAGAGTTGAAATTCAAACGACGTCTATCGACACTATTGTTTAAACAAGACAACCCCAACCCGCCAGTGTCAATCTTCCACAATGAGCAGTCTGTTGTACACAGTATACATATAGGTCTTCCAACACTGACGACTGCGAAATGGACTGAAAACTGATTAAACATTTAGTAAATCTATGCTTTTTGCTGCCTATTTCCCTCAAATTTTATATACATCATTATATATATATATATATGTGTGTGTGTATTGTTTAAACAAATCGTCAAATGTCAAATGAAACAGGTTAGTTGACAAGTCATATGGCTTAAGAATGACTTACGTTTTCCACTGTTTGTACGGGATGAGAATTGTTGTCAGTAAAATTTAAGCCATGCGTCGCCGCCATAAGTTGAAATTAAACAAGGCAAAATGTTTAAATTGATTATTTAAAAATAAATAACACATTAACAACTGCACTGCTATTATATTTGCTAGGTTAAGTGAAGAGTATATGTATGTATATATCATGTGTAAAACATGTTCGTATATATAAAGGAATTGTGATAAAAAAGTGTTATAAAATATTAAATCTAAAAAAATTACGTAATTTACATTTTATTTAGACGTACACTGTTTGAGGCATATTTTTATAATCTCTTCAAAACATAGAAAAATAAATGTAGATAAACGGTTTCATATGTAAATATATTATAAATAGTACTGTGAAATTTTATTAGTATTTAAAATATTAATTTAAAAATATTTTTTAATAATAATATATTAACACTTTAGCCAATATGTTATAATGTGTTATACATACATTAAGAGATCAAATTAATTTAATTATATGTTTTAATCAATATTATAATTTATAATTATATTTAATCAATATTATAATCAATATTTTTTAATCACTAATTTTATATAATCAAAGTTGTATTTAATTAGTTCTACTCATAAATAATTCGACACTTTGTAATATAAATGGCATGTTTACCTAATTTATTTAAAATGTCACGATATTTAAAGAACAAAACAACTTAATTGTGCTAGACTAGCAAAACATATACAGGGGGTGCCCAATAAATGTTCGTGAATTTCAATACCTATAAGTTAGCAATTGCTAATCGATAGTAACATACCATGCAATTTCTATGTTTTCTTAAAGTTGGTATTTAAATAATGTTTGCTTACTTATAGTTAGATTATATAGCGACTATATAGTTATGTTTTTGGTCAATATAGAATTTTGAAAGATGTTAAATGTTTAAAAACCTATAACAATAACTACTTGAATAACGTATAATCCAAACAGTTCAGTTTCAATATTCACCACTCTGGTATCAACGTTCTAACATTGAAAACCTTACAAACTGTGGTTGAGAGCTATTTGAAATGTAATGAATGTTACATAATCCTTCTAATATGTTTTGTGTATTATGAGAAGGTAATTCATTATATTTCATGTTTCAATACAGAATTGTCATTTTTTTGCTAAATTGGACTTATTATTTCAATTATAAAGATTTACGGGAAATAGTGGAACACCTTGTATACATTAAAGTGTAAAAGGAAGTTAATTGACACCTTAGACAATTTATTCATAACTGAAAAAAAGAAATGTAAAAAAAGCAGCGGATAACATTATGAGGAAAAAATGGTCGATAATAATGGTCCTATATAGTGAGTGGTCAGTCAATTTTAATTGTATATAGTTGAACTAAATTATTATATACTTTTAAATTATACACAGTATTAAAACACATTTATTGCCAGTTAAAAAACATGAAATGTAAAAAGTAGTTATCAACATTTATTATTAGTGATTGAGTTATGTTTAAATTTTCATTCAAAAACCGATTTTAAAAAGTTAGTATTATTTTCCATTAGACAGAACCGTCTGACATTTTTACTTTTCTAATTTAATTACATGTGCAGTTTTGCTTATCAAGTACATATATTTCCCCTTCTATATTGTATATCATTGTGCTTTCTGCATTATAGTTAATACGATATGCCAACATATTACACAAAAAACTATATAGCAAATATTTGAAACTTAAAATTGACCACTTTGGAAATCCTTCCCCGCAATAATAATAGTAATTGCAACAAAATGTTTTCTGATACTTTAAAATCGGCCCGTCAAACTTGCCCTACACACATTACTAAGACGCTCTCGAGTGACTGTTCTCAGTCTGCCTCTCTCCCATTTCTCGCGGTTTATATTCACAATTTTGGCTTCTCCTCTAACTCTCGGAGCCGAATTCCATCGTTGTTTTACAGTGGCTGAACAGTATAACTATGTTTCGACTCCCTCCAGTCGGGTACACTACGTCTTTTTCAATTTCTCTCCTAAATCTTCTTGACAGTCTCATTATCCGCGGTGCTGCCGCCTAGAAACCTGGGAAGAAACTGAAACTAGAAGAAGAAAAAAAGTGTGGTAAACCCCAAAAAAGCTGGCGCATAATAAAAACAACAGATAGGATATTATATATTTTGTGTCGAGTCGTCTGGTACAGGATTTTCTATATAGCTGTATGAGGTTTTCATTTTAGTCTGTTTCTTTATTATGAAGTTTAAATACAGCTTTTCCAACGTTGGTTTTTTGTAATGTATAGATTATACCTAATAGCATTTTAATTAAACCTTTTTAAAAGTCAATGAAATAAATATTTACAGCCACCATGTCTAAAGAATAGAGCCAATTTTCCTCCTTCAACATATTGCAGAACGGTTTTTGAACTTTATATAGCAGAACTTTGTGCTCTGACAGCCGCTTATGAATAAGTTTACTTTACTTTAAAGTTTTCAGATCACTTTTTACGATTAAATCATATTTTTCACTTATTCTGCTGATATGTGTATTAATGTTGTAACGTTAACATTCATTTATTGTTTTAAATTGTATTGACTTTTACTTGTAACTTTTCTTTAATTGCATATCATTCAATACTTTGATAACATGTATTATTTAATAAATGTATTTTTATTGTGCGAAATTTAAACTCTACAAAAGAACATTTTGAAAGAATCCTTATTCAACCAATAAATCTGTTTTCAATTGTAGGTAATGATGATCCTAGAACGGATATTTAATACTTTTCAAAATATTGAGATCAATTGATGATGATGATGATGATGATGATTCGTTGGTTGGTTGGTTCAGGCGGGATCCCCGTCAGAGGAGCCGAAGCCCCTGCAGTTTCGAGGCCACAGCCACGGGGTCCTCCGCCAATACGGCCAAGGGAGGCTCACCATCCTGAACACCCACAGCCGCAGGCCAAGGTGCGCCGGACACTCTTGGAGTCAATGCTCCAGAGTATCCTCCTCTTCCTCACAATGAGGACATGTAGGAGGCCCCCCAGCGCCCATGCGGGCTCGGTACGCCGCCAACACACGGAAATGTCAACTACGGAGCTGCGCAATCATCGTCTCAGTGCGCCACGGTAAGCCCGCCGATCGTGGCGTGACGTTGAACACGAGGCGAGTACGCTCATGGGCCGACCTAGGGTCAACGCCTGCCCTCCTAATGAAGGACCTGGTGCTCTGAAAGTGACCGGGCCGGGTCTTGCGGCCCATCATCATTCTGCGGGCCGATAGCAGCCTCCCGGGGTTCCCTGTCCGCTGCTTCATTACCATGAATTTCGCAGTGGTTTGGGATCCACTGGAAA
>JAUZND010005330.1:0-11252 GCA_034780555.1 Coelogynopora nodosa
GGGGGAGAGAGAGGGGGAGAGAGAGAGAGATAGAGAGTGAAGGGAGGGAGAGAAAGAGAGGGGGGAGGATAGAGAGTGAGAGAGGGGGGGGAGAGGATAGGAGGTGGGGACATCACAACCAAGATATGAGATGATAGGAACATATCTATTTATTTATATATATATATAATTACAGTAGAGCTGAAATACCAGGATCAAACACGACTTTCTGGGGATATCCAATGGAAACTAAACCACTCCATATGATAACAATAGCGCTATTATATTATAAATATGGTCCATTTGGATATATCAGACCTGGTTACCATAAGAAACAAAATTCCAATACAATGAACCATATCAATTATCTTACGAAAGCTTACAATTACAGTTTTACTGTTTAGCATATCGAAAATAACAAAAGAAGAATTACTAACGGTAAATGATATCATAGCATAGAGTTTCCAAACACACAATATAAAATATAATTAGTGTAATTTAAATATTGTTCGACAGAATAACAACAATGATAAGAGATAATAACAGAATATTAATAACAACAATAATTAGAATTTGCATTATTTAAGTGACTCATAGTAGCAAGTTTTGAGTTTCCGGATTTGATCAAGAGAATATTGATTTTTTGGATTGAAGATTTTCCAACAAGAAGTCCAGAATTTCTTTTTCAAGAGTAACCCTCTGATCCGTTATATTTATACGGACTTGGGAGAAGATTTGTTCACAGGAAGCACTGTAATCAGGTATTGTGAGAATGCCCAGTATAGCATCACTGCTGGACGATTTGGAAAAATGATCTTGCTGAGAGTATTCTTCATTTGTCTAATATTGAGATACAGGTGTAATCCACCCTTTCCTAGAATAGTAGGCCTAATACAAGATTTAATCGTGTTATCATATCTATATATCAGCTAGAAAATGAATCAATTGAAATACATTATCATGAAGATATCCTATTTTAAATGCAGTAATTATACACATCGCAAAGTGTACTTTATCTTGTGAGAAAATGCATGCTTGATAGGTAGTGAATTATATGGTTGAAGATTATCACAGTAATAGTCTATGTTTTTTATTATATTATTAAAGTATTATTAACTGTCAATATAGAGTACAAATAAATATAAAGAGTAAAAGCTGCAATCCACAAACTGTAAAAGTAATAAGTAGTAACGAGAGTAGAGATAATTAAAGAACACATTCAAATAATGTAATAAAGCAAATTCATTTTGGGAGTCTGAGACAGTTTTGAAATTGAGGTTTTTAAGATTTATACCACAAGTTACATGGTTGTAAGCTTTTATTTGTACATAATTTGTCATAATTATATAAAATATCAATATAATATAAAGTAAATCAATCAAATATAATTATCAAACTAAATATCGGTTATATAAAAAGCTGAATAATTACGTTAAAAATATTATCTAAATTTTGCTTCTGCCTTGCTTAATAATAATGTTATATAACATATTATGTATAATGTAATACTTCGAAATAACAATTGCAGTCGTTACGCTTCCTTACAACTTTAGTTTTGAATGAAAATCGAATAACGTCATCAGTTTTGGTCTTGTATTCTCTGTCGTTTATATAATATTTATAAACTACTCAGTTCACTCAAAAAAATAATATCTTGTAACCTCAGTTAACATTTAGATTTGGAAATGTTTACCATTTTAATGTAAATAAATAAACTGCTCCTTTTATTGATCTCAAAACTGTCTTCAATCAAGAAATACATATAGTCGGTCGCAACCGAACTCTTCAACTGTAATCGATAATGCATTACAAAATCAGTCAATACTGCAGCCAACATGTGACATGTGCGGCTGCTTCAGAACAGCTCTCAATTTCTACCGATATAATTAATACAACTTAAAATAGAAGACTGTAAAACTATTAACGACCTGAGATTGCTGTTGTGTTTCATTTAAATCGAAACGAGACAAGGGATGCATCGATTTCAAAACTTGGAAGCGAAAGCTGCACTGCACGATCAGCAATATTATATAACAATAAGTAAGAACAATACTGTGTTTGTGGTTAAAATATATTTCGACAAAGAAGATTCTCATAAAAGACAGGCAGAAGAGAGATAAACAGAGCTGAAACAGGTGAATACTAAATTGAAATAGAAAATTAGTGCAAAAACCTAACCCAAGCCTTGTTCCAGAGAATACAGGAAGAGTCGATAATTAATAAAAACGCAACTTATAGAGATTTTGTCTGTAAATTATGTATTAACAGCCAGGAAACGAATGAAATACATAACATGCGCTAACACCAGGTATATATGGAGACTGAACATGCAAATAAAATGTTGCGCTCTTCACTTTCACACAAATTAAATCTGGCTGGATAGGCAATTGCAGTCATTAGGGTGCAGCCAACATGAAATCAAGTGGGTGGGGGGAGGGGAGGCGAACACAACAAGCAGCAGCCTGTAGCCACTTGGTGATGTTGCCTCAGTCATATACGGCACTGTTGCTATGACAACACATTATCAATTATTGCCGATAAATACTGTTGAAGAAGCTCTGCTGGTGAGACCGGTTTGTGGGACACAGCGCTGGAAATGTTTCATTATTTTAAAAGGATGCAATAATTTTTTACAAATAACAAAAAAAACAGCTTCATTTGAGCTTTGTTTGTCTGTTTGTAGACGAAGGCTGTGGAAGTTGATGCGACATGAAGTTGAAAAATTGAAGGAAGTTATTGTCTTGTATAACTATAACGATGTTATAAAGTTATAATATGGCTTGATTAATTGTTACGCTATTTTCATTTTACGAACCATCTTCAGTGTAATGGGAAGACACAATAATGTTTGACTATTTTGTCCCATTTCACGGTTGATTTGTTGCTGTTTGATCTACTGACAAAAAGTCCAGCCCATGCCCACCAAGCGCGACGCGACGGCACGAGAATAGTTCATTAATTTCATTTCTTACCAAGCACAACGTGACGCGTCACATTTTGATGTTTCTGCATAATTGTACAGCTTGTTTGCACATTAGAGTGTACATTTTGTTCCGCAGCGTCGAAAGAAAAGTTGAATAATTGCAACTTAAGTTTCGTCGCGTCGCGTGACGCTCATTGAAAAGTATGTTTGAAAACGGATGGTTATAGGCCTTAATTAACGACTCTATTTACGTCATGATTCTGATCAATATGTAGCACTAGAAGTGAGTAGCAACCGATCTGTGTTTTTTTAATTCTAGATTGATGTCAATTTCTTTATCTATAATTTTTACAATCGGAACTCTATTTTTATGTATATCTATATTATTGTTTTCCTATCACTGGTTAGACAAAGAATGAAATAGTTTTTTTCATTAAGTAAAAATTAATTTAATCTGGCAATACCTTTTTTATGACACTCTCGGATTTCGGTGAAAGTATGTTGATTGGACGTGAAATAAGTTCCTTATTACATATTAAATTGTTAAGTACGGTCGCCCTCTTTGTAAAACATATCGAGTATGCATCACTCTACCCCCACTTCCTCAATATGTTTGTTAACCACTAAATTGCTCTATATAAGGAAGGCCGGATAACTGAGCCAGTTTTTCTAAATGGATAAATATCTTCTTTTCTTACCTCCTATGACTATAAATGCGCATTACTGTGTTAATTCGATCTGACAGTCCCGTTTCTCTTTGCCTTTATACTAATCATAGAAATTTGCTTCTTGTAAACTGTCCTAATTTTACAGCATACCATAAACGAAAACACTTATATTATATATACGAAAGTATAAGTATTTTTTTATTTCTCATGTTTTGATTTTAATGTTTTGTTTTTTGTTTGAAACAGTTAAATTCCCCGCAATATACAATTTGTTACAAATTTGTTCCAATTCGATAAATACGGTAAACAAATATTTATAATTGAAGTAACCTTTCTAAATTATCAATGTTGACCTAGATATTTCTAGATGTTGACGTAGATATTTCTAACTGTTGACCTAGATATTTCTAACTGTTGACCTAGATATTCCTAGAGGTTGACCTAGATATTTCTAATTGGAGTGCTTCGATATTTTCGAACAGACATTAATTTGTACAAAATTTCAGAATTCGCCTTTGATTAGTCCTACTCATCAGAGATAGTAAATAACACGAAAAAATGTACATGCAATGCAATTATTGTATAGCATGTACATTTTTTCGGAAAATTAAAAAAAAATTGGAAATTTCAAATTAAAACAATTATTGTTTTTATTTTAGATTTCCAAATAAAAAAATCGAAGATAATTTGACGAAACTTTGTTATATTAGTGGATTAATAATTTACCAATTTGATTTATAAAGAGAACCCCAAAAAAGTACTTACAGTCACAAAAATCTCTCATTTTTAATAGTTAAGAGTTTTTTTTAGTTATAAATGTAGTATTTGCGTTTTGGGTCAATTGACATAATATATAAATGGGGATCCTAGTATTCAATGTATGAACCGCGTATTTTATTCACTTGTCAATAAGGCCGTAATAGATTTTTAAAGGTTCCAACATTTTTATTCAATGAACACACATACTGTTATGTAACTGATATTTCTGTGGACCCGTAGCGTCACATCTATAGTATATATATACATCAATTATAGTACAAACAGGAACACGCACAACCTCAATACACAACAGCACATATGGCAGGTGAGCATATTACCAGATGTTTGGTGTTCTCTCCCGAGACAACCTTCAAGTTGGTGACACGGGGCGGCAGACAGCCCGGCAGCACGTGGTCGAACTTCATCCTCATGTCCGTCTACAAACCGAGCAGAGGAGGAAATCACGTCAGATAATGACGTCATAATCGGGATCGATAATTGTAGCCCGGGGTGTAATTCAGGCTTGTGAAGGTAACTGTAACTCCCGCTTAGAAATGGAATTAATTTATATTAAAATGCCAATCCAATTAATATTGATTCTCTTCTGGACTATAATTCGATTCGTCCAAAAATAATTATTTTAGTTATTGTATAATCAATATTAGTGTGAATATGTAAATTTATTACCCAAATTTAGAAATAAATAAGATTTAATTAAAACTGTGAAATATAATAAACTTTTAGGTATACTTACTCACTGTTGCATTCATCTATTGTACTTGAGCGCTTCCGTTAAAAAATAATGAGTTTAAAAATAACCTATTCATATTTCACAAAGAAAAAAAGGTTTTTTATAATCTTAATTTTCAATTAATTATAAGAGCGATTTTTAATTAACTTATTAATTGGATTATTAAAATATAAAGCACATGTGTGCCTTTTCTTTTTAGTAACGATATAAAGTAACATAAAAAGTTCGTAAGTAATCAAGAAGTAATTAAAGAGAGTTATCAATATTTTACAAACCAGAAAACCTCCTTACATAATCTGCAGCTGCTGATTACTTGTTTAACACAGACAGTGGTTACTAACAAGAACTGTGAGACTTTCGAGTTAATATCAGGAAAAATATGTATAAATAAAACAGATTTAAGGGGAGCTATGAAGACAGACTGTGCTTTAAAATGTCTATTTTCGTGTTGGATGTGGGGACGGACTGCAACATGAAACTGAAACATGAAATCATCAATTTAAATATTCCAACCGAATGAACAGAAACAACAAGTTGTTAAAATGTATCTATTTACCATCCTGAATGTATGCATGCATATGCAAACAAAGAATAGTTATAATGAGTTGTGAAAATTGCGCAAATTCTTCGTGGGAACAATGTTTCCAGTGTTTGTAATTATACACGCCTAAATCAATTTCGCTTTTCTAATTGCTCCATTAAAAAAACTACGATAGAGAATCGATATGGAAAAGTTATACTCAAACAAATGGAGTTTTATCAAAATTCTCCATTGTGAGAAAAAACCCTTGTATTATATGAAATATTTCAAAAGTCTCTATTAATATATTCAAAAGTGATGTCCACAACCTAACTCAATCATATAATAGCTCAGTCCCTGTCTGGTATTTTGCGCAATTGCAGTTGGTATCGAGAAGTACAACATCATCGTAATATTATGTAATAATTACGAAATGTTAAAGTTAATGTCTATAACTAATAGGACTAATAACTCAAAGTAGCATTTACAGGGTGTCCACACGTTTAGACCAACATAATTTTAGGATTTTTTAGGATATTTTTTATAATTTTTTGTAATATTAGATTATTTAAAGACAATTTTTAAGCAGTTCAGCATTACTAATTAATAACTTTTGTGAATTAACAAATATAAGTTTTTTTATTCTCTTCAGTATCTACAACTCATGTTCTTAAATAAAAAATAATAACTATTTACAATAGAATCAAATTGAAAACAACTATAACATGGTATTAAAAACCAATTAAAAATAAGTAAATGCACACAGTCAATTTGATTGATAGAGCCGTCCACGGTAGAGATGTGGTAAACGGCAACTAGAATTCTCAAAGAATTAGGGGCGGTTCAATAGACACAATATTTTTTTTTCTACACCACAAATTATTTTTAGGATGTTTTAGGATGATTTCGTGGATTTTGCCAAAATTTTAGGATATTAATTTTAGGAGCGTGGACACCCTGGAGAGAGAGAAAGAAAGAGAGAGAAAGAAAGAAAGTGAAAGAGAGAGAGAGAGAGAGATGGATTCATGCTTGATGCGGAAAGAACACAAGTCAAGAACGTGGTACATTCAAGAAGTCAAGACTCGACGAGTTTCTCATCATAAAGAAATGTACACTGAAAAAAGTGGCTAACAATTTGAACACTTCCCTTTTGAAATATTAATACTGTTTAACATTTACATTAAATCGTTTTTAATTTTAATTGAAACGTTAATGTAAAATATCTAAAAAAGGGTGTAGCATTGTGGATTTTTAAATGATTAAATTCCCATCTACAATTTGGTCACAAATTTTCTAAATAAATCGAAGAAATTGTGACTCATGTAAGTAACAACAGCCATTCTATACTTAACTAGTCCTCTTTACACACAAATATTAATTATGTAAATATTTTCTAAAGATCGTCAATAATAATGTAAGTCTACAAAATGCTACAATTTTTGATAAACACTTGTTGATAAACTAGCGCATATATTTTGTAATAGAGCCCACAGAGTAAAAGAAATCACACACATATTATGCAAGATGAAGGTCTAGCGATCAATGAATTACGAGATCATAGAAATACAAGAACCAGAACGTTTCCCCAATCTGTAAACATCTGTAAACAACTGGCAGAGAACATACAGGGTGGTAAAATAGTCTGGACAAGGTAACAGATGCTTTAGCGGATCAAGCATATAAAAGTAATCACAGAATTGACTTTGACAATGTATCTATTCTTGCAGTTGAAACACAGTGGAAAAGGCGTCTAATTTTAGAATCTTATTACATCACTACAGATGCCCATAGCATGAATAAACACTGTGATTTATTCATACCTTCTATATATTCAGATTTGTACTCTAATGCATAATACTTTGTCTTGTGGCTGTGTTGTTTGATTGCAGCACTGTCTATTTGTGATCAATAATTGTCTGTCGTGTTTTGTAGGGGTGTGTTGTTTCTCATTGGTTCACAGTCTGTTACGTAAGATTATTTATAGTTGCTGTATTATATGTTTTTTCACTTTTGTATTCGCCTCTAATGAAGGTACACATGTATTGAAAATTCAGGCAATAAATTTGCTTAGTGTTGTGGAATTATCTTAACCTTTTTATAGAACCAAAACAACAACAAAATTTGACTTTGCAGACTTTACAGTTGCATTTTTCTTATTAGGAAAATTTGAAAAATCAAAGTTTTGAACAGAGCCGAATGAATTTCTACATGTTACCTGACGAATTTTTGCAGTTAATGGCGGCACACAATAACAACTTAGGACACAATAATGGCGGTAAACCGAATTGCCGCCAAAAAATGTTGCCGGTTTTTTAATTAATTTACGATAGAATAAGGGTTATTTTTGCATTCTTTGGTACATCTATTCCAATTGTGGCAGATTATGTGAAACATCCAGGTATGATTGTACTTTTAGAAAAGATGTTTTGTGATGACTTGCTGTTGCGCATGCCCAAGAAAGGTTCATGTACAGCAGTTAATTGTAATTTCTGTTATTTCTTTCTGTAGGAAAACTAAAATATACACAATATTGTCAATTTCTGCAGAACTGTATTGAAAGCGTTAATTTTTTGATAAGAAATTTTGAAAATATGGAGTAGTCCATAGGATACTATAAAAGCTATCTTCTGTTTGGACCAAATTAAAATTTGTTGGAAATTTTCCTTGGGACTAATAGATGCAATGTTGTATCACTTACCATGACGTCATTGCATGAAAATTAGGTTTCTGACATTTCTAAACACCATGTTATTTTTGGCAACAGTTACTTGTGACTTTTTTTTATGAATAGGTACTAACATTGACATAATAATTCCTGACTTGATACCTCAACTTTCGATTAAATATTATAATCTAAGAAAATTCAGAGAAAGCTTGTAGCGAAGATTCTTGAGATCAAGAAGTTGGTATTGCAAGCAATGAAGCGATGACATATAAAGTAACTGATGATATAACAGTCTTCTTATGTTTGTCTACCCCTTTAACTCCCATGTTTCCCATCCTGCAAATGTTACAAAATGTTACAAAAATAGAATCCTAACATTTATCAATAGAGTTCTAAAAATAGATTTTGGAATTTCCCCGTATGTTAAATTTCCGCGGTTGCATATCAAATATCGATCACTCATTATAGGCTTGTCGTTTCTATCTCTCTTACATTTCTATGCATCCTAATGAATAGATATAATTAACATGGTCTGGTCTATCCAATTGGAAAATAATGGAAACTTAAAAATAATTTGCAATAACAATTATATAGAGTTTACTAGGAATCTGAAAATTGTATATTTATAGAATTTGGTACCAAAAAAACTAGAATACAATGAATTTTGAAAACATTTATAAATGTGGAAGAGATATAGTTAGGCCTATAATATAACAAGTTATCAAATAATTAGATAAACATATTTTGTCTTTTTAGGGATTCATGGTTAATTGGTATAAAGCTTTAATAGTTTACAAATGAAAAAATTCAAATTCTATATTTTTACGTATAATAATAATATTTAAATTTTCAAGACTCTTTTATAGAAAAATTAAAAATGATAACATTCAATGACTTATCCAAGTTTTTCAAAAATGTACGAATTATATTTTTATTACATTCACAGAGTTAGTTAAAAACATTTTGAAATGTTATTTCTTCAACTTTAAACTACTTCTACTAGATACAGATGCAATACGACACACAATTTTAGTTACTTCTAATAGTCGGGCAAATTATCCCGCAGCGAAACCTGCCGTGGTTTTAAAATTTTCAAATCTTTTGTGCATCGAAAATGCCGTGCACCCCTGGAAAATATTTGCATTCGAGCAAAAAAAACAATTCCACGATTTTACGGAATATATACCACATACCTATTTTTCGCTTTTCTTAATAATTATTGATAGTAATTAATATTTTTAGTAACAATAATTACATATTTAATACACCACAGCTGTTTGTAGAATACCGTGTTTAAATAATTTATTAAAATTTACACTAAAGCCACTTTTAACGTGCAGATATGTGTATAGGTGCAAAAACTGTATATAAATAAATAAATTTATGACAAGAAAAAATGAATCAAGTATAATATTTTGGCAATATTTTACTACAATTAATTAAAAAAGGACAATTCGTAATTTTTAATTGACCAGTAAAAGACAATCAATATTTTGTACAATTTTTATTAAAGGATAAGTTTGAAAAATTCTGTACACACATATATATAATTGGCTCACTATGTAACTTGTAATTCTTATTAAAATGATAAATGTTTAAAACATAGATATAAATAGTTTATACAATCAGTACCTGCATAAATTTGTATTGGCTGCATTGATACTGATAGACTTTGTTTAGTGCAATCGGTGTCTCGTTATAACTGACACTTTTAAAAAAATAAAATTTTCTGTGACAATCCTTTCTTTTAGATTTATATAAATTAAATTTGATATGGATTTAAGTCTTGATGATATAATTAAAAGTAAGAAACCTTCTGGTGGTCAATCCAGAGGTGGTCGAGGTAGAGGTCAATCAAGAGGTCGTGGTGGTGGCAGTTTTGGTAATGGTACTCGTGATGGTCGTGTAATGAAGCGAGATAATGGTTCATTTGGAACTGCATCACGAGCTGTAAGTATAAAATACATTTTTTGATTTTTTAATAAATTGTTTTTTTCTTAGTTTCTTTTAGAAAAATTAAAGAGAGGTCGTCTTTCTAATTACGAAAAATTTGAAAAACGACATTTGCATTTCATTTGGCTTAGACTATAAACCAAAAAACTGTTTTTATAAAACTAAGCCTTAGTTTTATATTAAAGACAGTTATTGACATTGTTTTATAAGTATAGTTATTTGTTAATGAAAATGTCATTAACAATGACAATAGTATTATTAATACTATAATATAAATTATAGATAATTTTCCCTAAAATTAATAATTGTAATTTCCCTTTGTTAAATGCAAAATATACCTTCAATTATTTGACTTCATAATTTTAATTTATATCAACTAATCACTGCTAATTATTGTACCTGGGCCAAAAATTGCTCATATCAAGCCATATCCTAATTTTGCCTAATGAAACATGTCATTGACATTATGAAAATTACTATATAAGCTGTTTTTTCTCAAATGGCTGATAGTGACATTTAGCAGGCTCTGACTATGTTTTGAACTTGGTCACAACAGATTTTTATTTGCATTGTTTGCCTACTTCTGAAATACCGCTTCTGGACATATTGACATTGTCTTGGAGGTATACCTCATCTGGCCAGTAAGTAATGCTGCATCCAGCTTAATAGCTTCTGGTCATACTTTCTCAGGTGTGACTGAGAGGGTGCTAAAAAAGGATGAGTTCTGAGAATTTGGATAAAGTCACTATCAAGCTTTTTAGAATACACCCCAAACAAAAAATCTAAACACTTCACCTCTGCAATTCTGTGCTTGCCCAATTTTGATTCAACTCCATGCTGGTCAAGAAATCATATCTGCACTGCAAAATGAAGTGGCTCATAGTAAGCCACAAGTAATGAGCCACTTCAATTAAAAAATATTAACACAAGATTACATAAATGGCTCAATAAGAGCCATTTTTTCGGCGATTGTCTCAATATGAGCCAATTAACTGGCTCAATTGTCTCAATATGAGCCACCTAACTGGCTAAAT
>JAUZND010005331.1:0-31873 GCA_034780555.1 Coelogynopora nodosa
TACACTTATATTGGCTTATTATATAAGCTGCCTATAGATACTTTGTATAACAGGGCAAGTTGAAATACATGCACCTAATATAACTGAGGTTATAAAACTAACGTGTGTGTGTATACACAAACCACATAAACCTTCAATTTCCCTCGTTTTTAATCATAAATGTCAGAAAATATATGTCCAGAAAATTAGTTAACACAGGGGGTGTGGAACATAGATATAATGGTTATAGTTGTAGTATATTGGTCGCTCAAAAGTTAATACTGTAAAAATATAATGAGTGAGGTGTAAAAGAACTGCGCCAAAATTTAAGTTAATTATAGTTTTTTTCGTTTTTTAATTAACCCTTAGTAAGTGGAGGGGGTATGCCAATTTATTTTTCAAATAAATTAAGTTTTTGATTGAACTACATAATGTATTACCCTAATTTTTTTGTATCAATGCCTAAAATACTTTTATCTAACTAAAAAAAAACAATTATAATTTCGAATATTTTTACATACCAGAAAAAACGGTGTTATTATTGAACTATTTTATACCCCCCCACCTGGGATTTCATACTTTCCGATGATATTAGGAGCTAAAAATTGCAACATTAATAGAAAACATAAGTTAATCGTAAATTGTACATATATTGAATAATAAAATTATTTAAGAAAATAACCAGCAATTTAAAATAATACTCAAATAGCATTTATACTAATTATAACTTAGAAGACTAAATATAGATCTCGTGATCAGGAATCAGATGCAAAAATAATCAAGTCAATTGGTTGCATTTATCAAAAGTTATAGCATATATATAGGTCAATATATAGCATATATGGTTATTTTCCTATAGTTTTCCTAAATGGAGTTTATGACGTAATCAGGTCATAAAAATGATACTAATCGATTAATATTTTTGAAAATAAAAAAGCTCCTTAAGTCATTAGAAAGTATCTGTATACCAAGTTTCAGCTTAATCGGATGATAGGAAATTTATTTTTCCAGGGTGAGGGGGGTGTGGTAAAATACCCCCATCCACATAACAAACCCTACAAAATATCTCCACATACGAAGGGTTAATATATATATATGAATTTCATTGATATAAACCGCATTGCATTTAAAGTGACTTAAATTATTTTTTTCAGCAATAAAAGTATTATTAAGAAGCAATATATTATCAACACCTATCCATAATGCACAAATTATATATAATAAAATACAATTGTCAAAATAATGTATAACTCTTCATAATATATAGACTTACGTTTCAGATATTGCATCAGTAAATATGATACAGAAGACATTACTAGTCAAATAATATCAGAATGTATAACATTTATTTAAATCACAATAATATGGTATAGTCGTCAAGTATAGAAAAGTAAATAATACGATTTTACATTATGTAGATTATAGTGAACTAAAATACATCAGTATTTGTTTATTAAATTAAGTTGTACATTTTTGTAAAAATTAATGTAAATGCTTTAAACGTGATTTTGGTTTGCGTGTTTAAAAGATAAATAATTATGACTAATAATGTTGTACGTTGAATATTTCATTCAATTAATTTCAATAATTTGGTGACAAAACTACGAAATGTCCTGGTTTTCAAAATAAAAAATATCTATCGCCAAATTTAATAAGCAATTAAAGTATATAAATTCATATTCGTTGTTTATAAATGTTATTTAGTTAATTAGCAGGCGAACTGAGAGATGGAGGGATAGAAAAAATAGAGGACCAAAGATAATTTTAAATGCCTGGGAAAAAAAAGATGAAGAATCGAGTCGGATGGTGAAAATAAGCTAGCCAACTGTCACGTCTAAATTGGTTCTAATTGCATTAGGGGGTATTAGCGAACTTTTGTAGATAACATAAGACGCCCCAGCAGAGGTCTAACCTTATTTTACAGAAACATTAGCCATTGATCTTGTCGACGACTATAACATAACATTATAATACAGTTACCAACTAATAAACTTATAATGAAGTTGTTTACTGGAGATCTTCCACAATAGCCTAAGTGTTCTTTGATGCTTTGCCCGATGGTCTATAACGCCAATATAATACAAGCAGACAAAGTTGCCGCAGGAGGTATAAATAAATTAGGTTTAACTTTGTGTGTCACAAACAATTTAGAAACTCCCAATGACACCGAACAAAACCTGGGTTGGCGCGGTTATAATTCGTCACAGATTATGATTACTTTGGCGTTCAAACTTTTCTGCCAAATTGGTCGAATCAGGCATTTAAACTATTTCAATCTGTATAACTCTGTATAAGCTGAGTCACTAAAGAATCCACGTCTTATGACAATGGTTCTGGCTTCAACCGTTAGTGCGTCAACGCATACAATTAAATGAGACTTTATGGCATTACCGTACAGTTGGCACATATATCCCTCTATTTGACTGTTTCAGAAATCATAAATCACCTTTTTTCCTTCTGATTCTTATATATATCCAATCTCTATAAGAAAATATTTTGAGCTTATTATTATTATAGAGACCAACTTCTTCGCTCAGTCACCTTATATTCCACATCTTACTTCGTAAGACATCCGTTTCTATTAAAAGGGATCCTGTCAGGGTAAATTGTTTCTATGAATTATTCATTTTTTAACGATATTATATTATAGAAGTATACACAATGAGAAATGACATAGTAAGGAAAAAATATGCACAATTGAAAATAAAGGTGAGTGAGACAATTTATGATTAAAGTTATACTTACAGAATAATAAATCTTATCCCTTTTTTAGAAGGTGATTAATCATTTAAATATTTATTTAAGTGTAAGGTTGGTTGAACAATATAATATAAAGTTTAATTTTAAAATGTTCTAATTATTTGAAATTAAAAAATAGAAATTGTCGTCTAGAACATACATATAATTCATTCTATGGTTGGCCTTCATGTACAATTACATGTAACATGTACATTTATTATAAAAATGTTGTCGATTGATTTGATTATATATATAGTGGATCATTCATTTTCTGAGTCAAATTTATAAATTTAATATAACATTAGATAACTTTAATTATAGAAACTACAAAATTAGTGGAAAAGTAATATATTAGTTAACAATAGCAACTAAAAGTTAAAGTACAGTAAAAATAAAACATATCGACATTATAGACATGTTTTTAGTTTGTTTAATTTTGGTTAACTTATTGAAAGTAAGTTGAAATATTTATGAAATTCTTTATTTTAGATATTTTAATAATAAATTGATAGTTTTTGACAGTTTCATGTTAAAATTATTGTTGTTAATAAAAATGTAAAAATACATTATATTTGAAAAAGAATGTTAAATTATTATTTTTATTCAAAAATAATTCATTAATAAAAATAATATAAACTATTAAATTACATTTTAAACAATTTTAACCTTCTCAGATCCTTACAATCATTGGTTACCATAGTAGAGTGCAAATTGACGCAATAATATACTGCACTGCACGGGGAAGCGGCACCTATGCCCAGTCTTACATAAAACGATATTGTATCGCACATAGACACTGAATCGATAGATTCTAAAACAGGCATTGCACTGATGAAACATATAATACATGTTTGCGAAGTTTATATATAAGCGAGTTTGCATCATTCAAATCGACACTATATACAATATATGTGGTGTCCGAAAAGTCTGGACCCATATAGGAAAATATTTTATATTTATTACCATATATATTAATTCACAAAATGTATATAAATTTACATAATTTGTTCAATGTTCAATGTGTGGCGTCATGCTGTTTTATGTCTATGACCATAGATATGGCATCCAAACAATCCATATATGTCTATGTCTAAAAATAGGATTATTGATTTCAGTCACTTCACAGTGCTGTGAAGTGACTGAAATCAATAATTGCTCATGCTGTTAATTTATTACTGAAAAAAAAAGAATGTTGATTTACAAATGCGTGTTAAAATTATTCTTCTGAGTGGGCGTGACGGTTGGTCTAAAATAAATGTGGCCGCTGAATTTAATCGACGCCATCCTGAAAGAAATGACCAATTATCATCACACAGAACAGTGGGAAAGTTGGTTGAGACATTCAAGGAAACAGGTTCCATTGCAGATAGCCCCGGTCAAGCCGTCCAAATTCTGATATTCTAAGAAAACTGTTATGGCTAAATTTCACGCAAGTCCCCAGAAATCATTGAGACGAACAAGCTTGGAATTAGGTATAATCCATCCCAAAGAGTACTATTTACGACGTTCTTAAAAATGTAAGATTCGTCGTTATGAGATACAAATGCTTCACACACTTTTTGAAGATGATTCCGATAGGCGATTGGAAATGTAGGACTGGTTTCTCAGCATGATGAATACTGATTCAAACTTTTTGAAGAAAATTACATTCTCAGATGAAGCTAATTTTTATGTTAACGATGAAGTAATAAACAAAACCTACGATATTGGTCTATCGAAAAAACCCTCATTGGTACACTCCATGAAAGGAACAAGGCTCTAAAAGGATGATGGTGTTGTGTGGAATTTGTAATAGATATGATATTGGTCCTTATGTGTTTCTCGGTAATGTTACTGGAGAATGGTACCTTCAATTACTAAAAGGAAAGTTGTTGCCAGATTTAATAATCATTGTATTTCCAGAACGTTGTATCCAGGAAGGTATGCTCGTCCCCACTTTGTCATCCCAGTTCGACAGTGGCTGGATGAGACTTTCTCAAATCACTGGGTTGGAAGAAGAGGAGCTGTCGATTTGGAACGAGATCTCCAGACCTATAAATCCATTAGATTTCTATTTTTGGGGATTTTTGAAAAATTAAGTTTACAGAGTCAAACTACGAGACACAGTTCATCTTCAGCAAAGTATTGAATAAATCTGCAGTTCCGAGAAACCTGATATGTTCCAACGAATTCTTGACATTATTAACATTAAACAAATTATGTAAATTTATACATTGAGCCTTGAATAAATTGTGTAAATGTATATACATATTGTGAATAAATATCTATGTTAACTTTTCGGACACTTGCATCATGTGGATAATAAATGAATCAGTAAATAAAATAAATAGTTTATCGACGCAATGATGATTCGATGCATTGTCGCAAAACCCCATGACATGACAAAGTAGAACAAAAACCCAAAAAACATGTTGTACTGGGTTTTGTACTATAGGTACTGTAGTTTGGAGTCCAATTTGACTCTACATCTGCTCAGTGTGGATACTGCATTTTTAGACATATATACATAGTAATCAAAATTAGCTATGAAATTAAAAATAAAATATAAATAAACACTATAATTGGATGTTACAAGTAATTAATTTATTGCAATTTTGTAATTGCAAATTACGTAATATATTGTGCTGTCAACAGAAGCGCTTTAAAAAACACATTCGATTACAGCATGATATAACACTGAATTATATTCTAAATGAATATATAAATATAGTAATAAAAGTGTCCAAAAAAGGCAGCAACACTGAGGTGTGCTGATTTACTCGGTTTCAGTAGAAACAAGACTGCTTAGAGTCTTGAACGGGATGCTGGACGACTATATATTATATGTATGGAATGTATGCAGACTATGATGAATTCAACCTATATATATAATGAAACACGACAGGCTTTCGACTTTTTATATTTTTGTTACATTACAAAAAAGTGAATCACAGTGCTATATAGTTATATATACGAGAAGAAACAAAGCGACGAGAAACAAGGGGGACTGCAATTATACCTGAAATAATTTTCATATTTTATGTATTTTAGTGGGCTATATAAGGAAAATTCATCGCGGACCTGAAATAACAACGGATAATAGTTACAATATACTTGGCCAGCTTTATCTGTGACAACCTGAATAACTGTTACAACATGTAGTAAGTATATATTTTATATATATATATATATATATACGTGGTGTGCTTTTAATTAAGGCTGTATCATTTTTTATTTCATTTTTAGGGTCTTGAGGGCCGGTATATAGCACGCTAGTGGCACACAATATCGGTACAATTCCGAGATATGCATCGAGTATACAAATGTATTTGAATATAGTGAAAATGTTCTGGAAAAATGATGTTCGAAAAGTATAGCTATACTGCAACTTACAAGTAAATTGAAAATGATAAACGATTTAACAGAATTTCTAAATGTTAGTAAGCTCGTTGCAATGAGTAGATTGTGATTAAAATAGAGTTTCGAATTTTGTAGAATATAGAGTATAACATAATGATTTATAACTTATAAACGACAGAAATAATTAGGTTAGAAGTACACATTTTATAGAATCACGTTCAAAATGGACCGTATGTTTATAACATTAATAAAATATGTGAGAAGTTCTTACTTTTCGTATCAATTCAATCAGTTATTTGTGATTCCTTCAGTTTTCAGACTGAAAAGAGATCAACAGAGAAACAAATATATGCACTGATATAGAACATAAAAAAATATAGAATATTATAATAAATAGGAAAGATTACATATATTATACACAATTTGACTCATGAATATAAAAAGCATAAAGAAAGTCAGCTTATATAATGTAACATTTCAGTCGCTAAATTTCTGTTTTCTATAGTAAGTCCGTACTTAATCGGTGGAATAAAAATAAATATACATAACGTATTAGTTACCACCTTTTTAGACATTAAAAGAGTAAGATGGTTTACTTGATATTTGTGAAGATTATATCATACTTTATACTTACAAAATTCATAAAGTTTCATATATATATATATATATTTAACTTACTGTGTGCGATCTAAGTGAATCAGAATGTCTAAAAGCAGCACGGAATATATTCACTGAAGGATTGTGAAGAAAGTTAAACTATCTACGCAGAGTGCAGTTCAAGGCAACCGGACAGCCACATTGGTATCTATTATTCAGGCTTAAATTAGGCTAAAATCTATACATGACAAATGTTACTTTTTTATTACCCAGGAAATACAGGAGTAATTAACTATTAAATTATCTTCATGAATCATTATTTTGTGGATAATAATATATATATGTATTTACATTAACACATATTATATACAGTATACCTAATTGTAACAACATCAAATATTGAACTGAAATATGATGCATGTGCAGGCAATGGAACCAGATCGTTGATGTCTCACTGTATACAGGTCATGTAGGTATGGGTAATGAAGAAAACATATTATATTATCATCAAAATTAAAATGTCCGATTTACATTTTTACACTATTATATATATCGATATAATTATAAACGCGCGAAATTTTACCTGAAGATAATTTTTGTGAAAACTTACATATTAATATCTTTATTTGATTGTATCTGAAACTTGTTTGAAAAAGCGAAAATATGCTAGTCTCCAAAGAATTATTTTCGTTCATAATATAGTTGCTGGTCTGAATAGTCTATTCAGAGGATTTACAGAAATATTATCAGATCATTCAGAATGCAAATTCCTATTCAAAAAATATATATAGTAAACTATCTCGAGCGAATATCCGCAACGATAAAACAGCAGCCAGTGCAGCTATAGAGCGAAACCTCTCATTAAAACTGGACAGTACACCACAACCCCGGGAAGGAAATGAGGATTTGTTTCATGATATAATTGAATCTGAAGACTAAGAGGGCTCTCTCTTGAAGCCTTCATGATCAAACTGGAACTAGTTCAGAAAAAGACAAGCCACAATATTATATAGAAGCGCCAACGAAACAAGTCAGATTAGAGGGAGCTTGGATAGGATATACACAGAGTACAACCCATGGAACCAACGGCGACGACTAACAAGGCGCAGCTTCAAGGGGTATAGGACGGAACAGGGGCAGGGGGGGGACTGAGTTTGCGCCGTCCTTAGAAGACAGCCGACTGGTCTATCTTTATTTGATTTCAATTGAATTGAACTGGAGTAGGCATTGGAGTGGCCATTATACAGACTTCAGAGGGGAACATCTCTAATCTGCCAGTCGTCGGCGCGGACTCAGAAGACAGGAAATGCTCCCCATTGTCATCTGTATGTCAATTTAATCAGGAACACGACGGAGTCCATTGCCAGTCGAGTGCTAATCATTGGAATTGGTGTTTCTCTATCAGCGCTTGCTGTGTTTTCCAAGTAATTAATGGACAGTAATACAGACAGATATATATAAATCTCTCACTCTATCACATTCACCGTCACTATATATAGGAGATTTTTAATGAATCCCATTCATGAAATTATACTTGTGGATTTGAGACAGTGGTTATATAGGCAATATACAATAAAAATATATAAGTATTCAAAATCAATGTTTAGTCATTAAAATGTAAGATAGTTAGAAATCAAATATACGATTTTAGGAATTATTTTCTTTGTTGAATTCTTTTTACATAATGAATTACACATACATTATAATTTTGACATTGCAACGGTTATATCTAAATCTTCCCAATTTATAGGTAGAAAATTAGATACAAAAGAATTTATAACAAGTAAAAATGTTCAACACTGTACTTTAGTTAAATGGAGAAATACTTAAAATTAAAAAATTATCACAACGAATAAGAAGTTAAAAACCATCTTTTAGTATATTATTTACATTAAAAGTTATTATTATTTTGATTTGGACAATATTTCGAAGAATTAAATAAACAGCTATACATTAATTTAACTAACTAGATTAGAAGAAACACTTACAATTGTTTAGTGTAGATAGGTTCACAATCCAGAAACACACATAAAAAAATACATGTTGAAAATATTACAAGAAATTCAATTGCTTTTATCTGTTTTGACAGACATTACATTACTATATAGTTCATTATCCTATAAAGGACGCACACACTAATTTCAGTGGCGATTGCCACCCCGCAGTCTATATACAAAACTACACGAAAATCAAAACTTCAAGTCTTGTACTAATTAGCCATTTCATGTAGTACAATAATTACAGTAAACGGACTGCTTTCACAGTTCCGCAGTCAGATAATTATATTCTGAAACTTAAATCATTCACAGTGATTATATATGTATTCATCGACTGTCAACTGTGTGGCCACAAAGGCTGGCTGGGGGAACCAAAAGGTAACCAACTATAATACAGTCGCGGTCAAAATTGTGGCAATCATCAAAACGATGTTCGGTTTAAATTGAATTATATATATATATATAATATAATGACTATCATGCTGGTAACACTTATTTAGTTAGTATAAGCTGAGTGTTGGACTGATGTAATTTTCAAACACCTCAACATTGAGAGGGTGTGTGAGAGAGAATATAAAAAGAAATACAACAAAAATATTATAACTGTTACTTATGTGAATGTAAAGATATGTTAATAATATAACTGTTTAAACAGTTGAATTATTTAAGACACAGATATAAAATAATAATATATTGCATATATATATATATAAGAGTAAAGCTTAAGTCATAAGTCATAAGTCACAAATCATTAGACATTATAATTCCCACACTCGCTTTACTAATCTTATTAACTTTAATTGTATGAAACAGTTTTAATTTAATCATGTCAATTGTTTTTAGGAATTCTCCACCAAAGCGCCTTCTTTCTCTGGTTTTAATGTTTAAATACACTGTATAAACTTATAAATGATATTTTGGCCATATATGTTAGTGTACCTGAACTTATATTCGCCTTTTGTCAGTTTTATATAATAAAATGTCAAGTTAATAAATAACGAACCATTACTAAATATATAATATATATATATATCAGTGTTATGCTTTGTAATTATGAATATAATATCATATGGATAACAATTATATAATCCTAGTTATATAGCATTCCACAAAGCCAACATTCCACAACCTATAAACTGCACATATTTAAAACGATTTGGTATCAATAGGGTAGTCGAATTTGTTTTATAAGAAACAAATTATTATTGATGTATTCACATTTTCTAAATAGAACAGCAAAATAACCGCCTTGATGGGGTTACTATAACAAATACAAATGTTTCAATTAATATAAGTTATTCAAAACATAAAACTTATTAAAAAATATTACGAAATTTTTAAAAGTGAACTATATAGTCTATGTATCCAGACCAACAATAAATAGGTTGTGTGATAATCTAAAATGTAAGAATTATGCGCTGGAAACAAATTGTTTTCTTTAACAATTTTGACCAATAATAATCTGGCTAAATTTTTATACAATAAATATATTAATTAAAATATCTCTGAATTATTAATAAAAATAAAACTGCTTTTCTATAATTGCGTATATAAGAATACTATGATACAACAAAGTATAATTTATAAAATATAAATATATTATATCTGCCTGTTGTGCATACATTATTAGCGTATATCATTTATTGTTAATTATTTATAATGGATTCTTATTATATACGTTAACGAAAGGGTTGGCTAAATATAAGTCAAAACGCGAGCGCTTATATATCTATAGGCCTACTATAATATATTGTTGAAGATCATAAGAGCTAAATAATCGGATTGCTTTAAAAGTAATCCTTCGCTTACTTTAATGTAATAAAAGTAAGCAAAAAGCCATGGCCACACGATCTATCATTATACCCAACCGTATGTATATATGTATACACGGCGTATTATATGTTCCGTGATATGTATTAATACATTATTATACAGAGGTAACTCACAAGAAACTTCTGTGTACCATAAAAAATCCTTATCGGTAAGAGTTTTAAGCTTTTTCTATTAAATATTTTATCCTTAATTGCATTACTATATATGCATCTCTCGTACATAGAAAGTATATACAGTATAGTCATGTCAAAGTTGAGAAGACAAGAAAGTTAGACAACGAACAAAAATGCCAAAATCGATATATAATCAAAGTAAAATGCTACACAAAAAGCATATTACTCGTTTATGAGTATAATACTTTTTTTAATATATTATTTATTCTCTGACTTTTCAAACAAAATACCCCGTAATAAAATATGATAAAAAATTTACAATATTTAAAAACTCTTTTTGTGTATACACTACTTTTTCTATCGCACACATAATAATCTATATGACCAAACATTAAGTAAAAAGAGTTCCCTTCTTAATATATCTTCTTCGCTGAAATCAGTAATGTAATTTCACCCTCATGTGCAAAGAACACAAGGTGTGACAATATCCCCAAAGAGGTAATTTTAGTTTCCCACATTGTCTCACATTCATCTCACATAATAGGTACACACTGTATATTCTTAACCCGAGAAGGAGCAGATCTTAAAAAGACGCAGTTCTTTCGTGTAACAATCTCCCTCCAATCCAACTGCCCTCAAAGCACTCTATATCGCCTGCTTGTCTCCTTATACTTACTTTTTTTCCCCCAAAGACTTAGATCTCTCTTCGAAGATGTTACCTGGAATCTTCACAATATAGATGAGGCGCAAAAATCACGCAACTCAAGGAAGTTTTGAAACTGTATTCCACCACGAAATGTTTCGCATTTTTAAAAAGAGAAAGAGTTTTATAATATTCAGATGAGGATTTACAATTTTCGACTTATCACCAGCTTAAACACACAATATAATATAATCTTTCTTTTGAAAAGAACAAAACAATTTGGCACATACATTTATTAGAAAAAGAAAATAATTTCCTCCATGAAAAACAGCCTGGAAATAATTGCTACTGTTAAATACAAAAGAAGAGGAATACGATCAAAGTCTAAGTCAGAGCTTTCAATTTAATCCGCATTCCATAATATTGTAGCCTAGGAATACACATAGAACAAAGGGGTTCGTTTTTAATTCAAGACAATTTGATGCTTCCTCGAAGAACTAATATTATTATAAAGCATGCAATCTTCTACTTCTAAGATAATATTATCCGACTGTTTGCCTCTGTCAGTAATATTAATATCAGTGAGTATAGAGTGAGTTATAAACAATGCAATATATAGAGAGACTATAGTATATATATAGACAAACCTTAATGGATGCTTATATATTATCATATGTTGGATACTAATTTAAATGTTCTGCACTTATAGGTCAATTCTTTTTCTCATTTACTTTCTTTGGAATACATCAAATATGATCAAATCAAAAAAAAAATACTGTTTACATTTTATTAAATCGCGGCTATTTTTACACTAAGTATTTTCATTCAAATAAAGTTATCTAAAATACATAATATATAAACTGGAACTTGTACATTATGCAGCTGAAAATATAAGTTAAACAAATTATAGTATCTAATACGATATTATGTATCCCGCGATAGTATAACTATCTACTAAAACATAATCTATAATATATTTTATACCTATAAGGACCTAATATTAAACATGTTAGCGGTTATTATTGCAGAATGTGCATACTCCAATCATGAAATTCAAATAAATTATTTTCCAAATAAATGCAGAAATAAATCTATTTAAATGACAACCATACACAAAATAAATGAGCAGGTTAAACAATAATGTTCCCAGGAAGTAGTTATACAAATACAAAAGATAAACACAATAATTATTAAAGAATAACCACGTTAAAGTTATAACATAAATAATCATTTCAATGAAATCAAACCAGTTTTATTTAAGTTGTTAATTATTTGTATGTGGATATATATGGCGAATAAATAAACGAATATAAAAAAAACTAAACCAAACGATAGCAACAGTTATTATAATGTTACATGTTTTACTGACAGTAGGAAATCAGTCCTGACACTAAACGGAAGAATATGATATCTAAATAGTATAAAATGTGACCTTACTATGTTATAGATGGGGTGAAATTGGCAGAATTTTTATTGTATATATAATCATTTTGCTCTCTATATATATTTCAAGTCATGTGGTAAAGATATTATATATATATAAAGTTTTTTAAAAAAGGAAATAACTATATACGATAAGAAATATTGAAGGTAATATTATTTCCACTCAAAAAATTGGTTTTGCTACAAAAAATCAAATCATTTAGTGCGACTTGGGGTAGGCGTTATACAAATTTTAATGGTCCATTAGGCGAAAAATGTGTGGCCAACTGATGAGAGTCAAGAGACTGATGGTATTCGAATCATTCGTACGCACTCTCACGGATCCACGGATCCAGACACACACAGGGTGAACAGTTGGACCTCAAATTTGCTCCCGGGATAAAGAGTATCTACCGCCGGATCATTGCAGAGAAAGAAAGATTGAGATGGGGATAAAACTGGGAAATGGTAACCTAATTATATGGCATGCAGCTGAGAGCATTTTGTGATCCGAAATATAGCCAGACCTGATCCACGTATATTATAAGTACAGATAACCAGCTCTACACATTGTATAGGGAAAATAAAACAGAAAGGAGAGGGGATGGATCTGAAAACTTCCCACCATCGCTACTCCGGATATCTATTTTGATAGAAATTACAAGTTGTCGAAATCTCTAGGGAGAAGTTTAGGACGGGTCGTTGGGGGAAAATATATAGAAAAATGTTAGGTTCAGCTTTTGGTGAACATTACTACTACATAGCTCGTTGAGTGAGATAAAGAATCCGAGAAGAGGTGGATTGATGGGGGAAAAGTATATGAAGGCGCATGCGAGAAAATATCGTTGCGGGGCAGTGCTAGGCACTTCTGCCAGAGTTTACTCGATTTGAAGGAAGTTTAAAGACGTCAAGTATTCTATCTCTTCCGTAGAGTGTAGACGAAGTACTATGCAGGGGGGGAAGTGTCCTCAATTGTATGGAACCCAGAAAAGTCAACCACTAATCCAGGAAGTTTAGCTGACGGTTATAGAGGAAGGATGGTGTACGAGCCCCAAGCAAGCAATGCATCTGTGAAGCTTTCCTCGGCTCTGTATATCAACAACAAAGCTGTATGGTTGATTTACGTAATATAACTTTATGCATAAATTATATATTTTATAAAGAATTTGTTTAAAATCCAAAAACTGTATTCAGTTAACAATTTATCAGAATAGATACGATTAGGTATATAATCAGATTTATACGGTGTTTGTCATATTTTATATTAATAATACACTATACGTAACAATTTAAAAGTGTAATTAAAATAATAGAAATATTGAATTATATATAAACTGAACATATAATAATAATATAGTAAATAAATAGTAATCTGTTTTTAAATAACTAAATTCGTTAAACTTCATAGGCCTACTACCATGATAAATCCGAAATAAAAATGAGGTATATTAAGATAACATTTTCTTTTAAATTTGCAATGCTTTCAAAGTTACTTCAGCGAGATAAAAATCCCTAATAGGTTACATTCTCCATTGCATATATAAGCACGAGAATAATTGACAATAAATGCATGTAATTAAGGAGAATTATTTACAATAAATCTGTTATAGGAAAATAATATGAAAAAGAAAATATTAAAAAGACCACTTATTATATCAGCAATAAATTACTAAAATCTACATGCAAACATTCACGTTTAAATATTTTGTGAATTTAACTATGCTCATCATATTATATATTATAATATAGTGGCCGAGTAATATAACAGAGTGAGTGCCACAACTTCCAAAGTGTTACTTTCTAACAGTAAATAAAGAAAAAAATTGAAAAGTTTGAAAACTCTAATATTCCTAAAAGAAAAATTAGAAAATAGTAAATAGTAAATGATAAAAATAGATATTGTTCAATTAAAAAAAATTAAAACTTACATTCAACTATAATAATAAACAAAATCATTTTATTTATATATAATAAAACTATAATATAAACTAAAAACTGAGTGAGCCGGAGTGAGACTCAAACATTAAAAATAGTTATAAATAAATTTGTGGTGTGTATAATATTGCATGTAATTACAAACTCTACAATTTTAAATTAAGTTATAATTCTTTTTATAAAATCGCTCACAGATTTTTAAACATTTTAATAGCCTTTCAATAAAGAATTAATAAATTATTATAAACCATAACTTTTCATTAATGAAGGAATGGGTAATCAATTTGGCGAATATATTCCAAAAGTTACAAAATTACGAATATTATACAATGCAAAAATAACATATAATATGATGTATTATAACATATTTAAAAAAAACAATTGCATTAAAATCAGTTAATATATTTTTTAAATATTTATATTTAAAATAACTTTAATAAACAAAGTTGAATTTAAATATAAAAGTTTTAAATATAAAGTTTTTATCGTATAAAACAAATAGAAGGAAAATATCACAAGTGTACTCATAATAATTGGCTAGTAAGGAATGCGAAAATAATAATAATTTTAACGTTATTTATTTAAATATATTCTGTTTTTACAAAGCCCTACATCTGAATTATTAGTTATAGGTATATTTAAAAACAGCCTCAAATGCATTCATTCCCCTAATCAAGTTCAATAATAAAATAATATTTCAATGAAAATACAAAACAAAGAACATTCGCACAGACCTTAACTGTATTACAATTATATTTTTCAGACGTCCATTGACTCGAAAAATTAATCATTCAAGGTATCACACGTTTTAAAACATATTTATGCCGACCAATGACGAATTGCGACAAGATGTAGAAAATGTCACAACTCCATAAGTCATACAACATTTATTTCAAATTTCTTTAGTTAAACATTTCCCAAGTGCATGTTAACTTAACTTAACTATATACACAAAATAATGCGAACAAAATATTATGATCCGTTTATAATGAAGCAAACTTCCGTTATACTGCAGGGGAAGATTATTATTCAATTGAATTATATATATATACCTATACATATAGTAAGAAAATTGGCGACAGCTACATGGACACCGAGATATAGAACAACATGATGTACTATCTCAGTACCTATACAAAGTATAATAATGACACGGGATTCTGTCAAACAACATTTACTAAAACAAGATAAACTGGAAGATAGTAACAATTTCTGCTGCATATATACGCTGCAGGGTTCGGAAATATATAGATTAACGAGGGTTGTTGTGGCTTCCATTTACATTAAAAGATAAAATCAAATATATTTTCACTTATATAACTATGCGCGAGGGTTTATTTCCCTATTTTACATAAACTATAAGGCCAAATATTTACGTATTTCTTTAAAGGCTTCTTCTCCAACTTCAAAAAATGGAATATGTCACTTTTCAATTACACATCCGTATAAATAGTGCAAAATAATGAATTTCATATTACACCTAAAATAGGTGTAAAAACATAGTGAAACAAAACTTTGAAAGTTTGCTGAAGTTTATTGAAAAGAATATGCTCATATTCTTAGAAAATATAAAATTGTAATAATCAAATAGAAATAATTTGTAATAATCAAATAGAAATAATTTGTAATAATCAAATAAATAATGTTTCTGTAATACAAATAACCCAACTAATCCAATGTTATAGTATGCTGTGTAATAATATAATATACAGAAAATACTCACGCTACCATTTAAGAATGTATGTAATTACAAAACAACTCATGTAGATTGACCCAATATTCAACCAAAAATTACTCCAATCTCTAAAATTATACTATGAGAAAATATAACTATATTTAATATAACACAGACAGGTATAATGCCATTTACAGAGAGAATTAGAGAAAATTCCAGAGCATTAAAAATTGCATCTTATACAGTATAATGCACACTCGGCCAAAAATAAATTATTAATATGATATCACTGTTGTTTTTTGAGTGCAATTTTAAATGACTGTATTCATGGTCAAAGTAGCTCATGTTTTTTAAACTATGACGATGGCAAATTCATGAATTGGTGACTCATGTTTTTCTCATCAAAAATGCATATGTATAGTTTAACATTTTAACTAATTTTAATAAAAATTATTACCTAAATAAATTATTCTACACACCAAACAAAAATATAATTTCAAAGCCCTTCACAGATTCAATTTTATACGCGTGACTTTTAAAATAATAACACAATTTTCGATCAATAAATTACAATGAACACTAATCTGTTAAATGTTTATTTTCTGTGAATGTAAAACACTGCAACCAAACAATTTACATGTTTTACATGTGTGCGGCTTTTCATCATCTTGAACACTTTTTGTAAATTAATGGGTCGGTGTTGATTTCAATATATAACAAACAATACAATGTAAAATTCAAATATATTATTTGTGTACGTTATGTTTGTGTATATATTATATTTGCCATTTCAAATATAGTATTGATTAATATTAAGCTTTACAGTTGTAAAACAATAATTAATTTTTTTAAACATATATTTCAAAATTTTTAGGTTGAGTCGCACATTTATTTCATTCTATTGTTTTATTATCAATCGTTCTCATAATCGTTACGTTTTAGCGGTATATAATGGCATTTGTAACAACTTATTAAATTAGTTTCCCATAATATGTTTTTTGTCATTTAAAAGTTCTATTATATTTACAAATCTGAAGATCTCTTCTTGATATTTATAAAGTTCAAATAGATATATTACAATGATCTATACATTGTAATAATACACACAAAGTGCACATATCTATTTTTAACTGAATGTTTGCTGAATAGATGAATTACTTTATGATAATGTATTATCAAGCGCATGAGTCGTGAGTTATATATGTATTTATAGATGTGATAGTTTATAATATTATTAAAAATTAAAGTCGATCAGATGAATTTTTCAGTTGTTTTTTCGTTAGTATTGCCCAACGAAGATAATTTGCAATACATAGGCTCTTTGTAATTAAAACACAGCCACATATGAGTGCCGTGAGTACACTCTAACAGAACATTAACACTATAATACAATTAACATTAATACAAACAAATTCTCCCATATATTTAATGATACTATATTTAAAAATTAAAACATTAAACACGCAGTTCGTCAAATTCTGTGAAGTTGTAAGACAATCATACATTGATACAGTATTTCTAATCAAATATCCATAAAATGTTCACATCAAACTCTCTAGGCAATTCCAGTAATAAAAATTGCGATCGAATTACTAATTAATTTACCAAACCAATGTGCCAATCCTTCAACCTGGAAGGGTGTACATCAACTATGTATACATTGCAAAATATAGTTTTTAAATATTCAAATTGAATTATTTGTACCATTTTGCAACACATGTTAAATGTATTATACGGATAGCGGGTAAATAATGTACACATTCGAATACAAAATGTGCATAATAGTGATGTATATAATTAATTAATGAAAATATATAAACACAAACTTATTATATCAAGTTGTACATATTTACTTAAGTTATTCACAAACAAAAAGTATTTGTATATATACAATATATATAAATATATCCACACATTTCCAAGAATTTATTTTTTACACAATAATTACGTGTTATAAAAGAGATGTAACCATTTTTTAACAAAATATTTTAATCTGTTTAATAATCTAAATTATAAATGCCGAATATTATTAGAATTTGATAAAATAGCAAAATTACAAATTTTCCGACAACAATGATTTCAGTTGCTAATCACGCATTGTCTGGGCTTGTCAATCGGCATCAACATCTGACACTAAATTTAACTGATTCAATTGAACGAATTGACGAAAATACTAATTCACACCTCACCCGTTCGTTATCCCATCACATTGCGAAAAGATTACAACAGTCGCTTAACTTTAGACCATAACAAACCGACCTATAGCTGTCAGACGTGTAGTGTACAGCTTATCGAGTAGAGATTGCATTTCAAAATTCTCGAGTAAAAATCGATAATTTGGATAGAGTAATACACTATAAGGATATGGAATTATGCCCAACAGAAGCTGTCGGAGGAGGAGGAGGAGGTTGCTTTTGAAGGGGGTAAACTATGGGAAGAAATTACTTGAAATAATTCCAAAAATTCGCGTGCAAAAAAAATCGCCAATATACGACAAAAGTGTACCATCTCTAAAGTTTGACTTTTCTGTTTTTATAATAAAAAGAAATTAGTAAATTTGAGAAGCATGTTTTTGAGTTGAAACAAAATAGCTATAGGTTCGCGAATAAATAAATAAGGTAGACGAAAAGTTGACTTTATTTTTTTCTAAAAAAACTAACTGTTTCCTTTCACGCCGAGCGCGACGAACTTTTTTTGCTATAGCTATCGGAGTGAATGGGACATTAATTCTTAATACCCTAAATTGTTTTAAAGCTTCGACATTTGGTCGTGCAGGAGAGGACAATATTTACCATTTTTGGGGCGAGGGAAATGTTAACAATTAACAAGGAATAACCCAAAAAATATTGCCGAATGAGATCAAACTGAAAAAAACGTGAGAGCAGAGATAGAAAACAAATAGGTTTCATATAGGATCGGCTGATGCAAAGGTAACCATTAAAAACTTTATAATTTGAGATTTTTACTCGGTATAGCAAAATGTATTATTATTAATAAAAAAATGAATTTATACCGTTGCTCCAGGTTTTATATAATATTGAACTAAACAAAGCATTAAAATAATCTTTCAAATAATTATGAAAACGTAGCACAAAGTATCAATTATGGAAAGTTAGGTAACGCTCAAAATATAAATGCCTCAAATGTATATTTTTAAGGGATATTTTATCAATAATTCAATAATCCATTAAGTTAGAATTGTTAAGTATGTATATTATATTCACAACAAAACATGTTTTAGCAGTAGACAAGTAAAAAATTAATCAAAATATTGATTTATTATGAATTATAAAATGTTCTCATTCAACACACAATCCTACACAAAGCACTCATTCACACACAATACAACAACGCGATTACGTAACACGTACGAGTTTTGCTTTAACTGTATAATAAAACTAAAGCTTCTTCAATAAAGAATACCAATAAATACGTTAAATTGCTCTTATATGAAAAAAGTCGATATCATGCATTTAGCTATATGTTAAAGAAGAGAGTGATTAAATGCCGACTTGGAAAAGACGTAATTTCATTCTTACTTCGTGGCATCGGGCATTTATGCTGGTATTTTTAAATAAAAATAACAGTTAACAAAGAAAGCATATTGATTACGTCACCAAAACAGAAGAAATGAGTATTGAGTTATGAAATGCTTCCGTATAAAATTACAGATAATAATATTTATTAAATGTTGACGTCACTATTTAAACAATTTTTGTAAACATTTTCATGTACACTACTTAAATTTTTAATTAGTCAAAATCAAATCTGGATCAGCTACTAACAGCTGGCGTGCAACGATCTCCAATAACATCCTTACGTGAAAAGATTTGTTTACGTCATCACAATAAAGTCGTGCATCCTCTTTCGCCTAAACAACACCTATACAACGCATAACATGTGGCAGTGTTGGAAGCCTATAATAGCACGTGGTATTATTTAATGTATTGGGCATGGAAGGTGTCAAAACACGGCGGAACTGGAGGACCAGCATCAGCAGCAGCATGAGACATGGTTCCCCCACCACTCAGCCGGGGCCACGCCGACTGAGAGTAAACAAGGGTGTGCAACCAGGTGGTACCGGTTGTAGGAATACCATGATCTTCTTTCAAACAAACAATCCTCCTCTCTGATCAAAGATGTATATATAGGCCCTATACATAGTTCGTGAGCTTTAGGTTTACAGGCAGCACTTATAACTACAAACAATCTGGTAGACGACATGTCAACTTTTAGGTAATCACTTCTCGAATTGGGTGATTAAATGAGCGATAAGGATGCAGCCGGGAGCAGCTTATGCTATTATAAAAATCGCAGTCTGTATAGCTGTATATATTTTAAGGTGGCAGTGATTATGCAGTATCGGAAAGTACGTACGTTATATAGTTGGTTGGTGACTGTATAGCTCAAATATTTTTATAAGATATTTGAGATAAATACCGAGAGTTAGTACAAATTTTCACGCGTTGAGAAATTAGCTGTTCTGTTCTAATTAAGAAAAATTATACTGGTTGTATAAGATCAACAAATTATGCGATTGTCAACTGTCAAAATGGTGCAATTTACGATCAACAACAATCTCAATCATTTTGTACTATTAAGAATAGGGTATACACATAAGTCCTAACTTTATAATAGTGAAGTACATAATTATATTTTTATAAAAATTAGAGATAACCAAAATAAATATTATGAATGATGATAAATATTTATTTGAGTGTAAATTAAATATTCTATATTATTGCGAAGGTCTATTGTTATAATCGAACAATGAATATTAACACACTGAAAAATATTATAGTTTTTAATTAATAAATTATGTTTAAACCGTATTTAAAAAATTAAAGCTAGTAACATAGCATCCGTACAAAGCAATGTGTATGACTATTTGCATGAACATAATATTATATGTTATCAGATTTAGTCGCATAGCTAAACAATTTTTCAATGGAAAACCTTCAAATATATATATATATTTACAATCATAAATATTTTATTAAAAAGTTCAATAAAAATACATGTGTGTATATGTGTTTAAGCAACGGACACGGCGGATGTTGGATTATCTCAACTCAGTGAATACCGGTTTCATGGGAAAATAATTATAATCTGCACTCTTCCTCAATAAGCCTAAAATAGACACGAGTCGGAGACTGAAACAGACTCTAAGCCGCTTTGAGTTCAGTTTATATATCGATTGGAATTAGAGAGCCAATTTGGGAGATTATTTTGAAAAAAACACTAAAAGAATTTCACATTTTTATACATGTTGCCTGTTGAACTAATTTTGCCAGAACTTAAGGAAGTCTAAATAATGCTCTATAGTATATAAAACATAACAAAATACCTAATTTATATACATAGTCTTATACTGCCTTTCATTCATTTATCCTTCTTCTAATTTACACACCACAATACAAACATCCGGACACAACCAAAAAAATTGCAGCTGAAAGAAACTATACTAACAGAATAAATATAATTAAATTGTAGTATATAGTGAACAAAATAAATGATATTTACCTATATAATTATTCATACAATAAATTTTAAACTATATGGAATATCTCGAGTTGCCATCTGTTTGCATTAGACTTATGACTTATAAGTTGAATAGTCCGGAAATGCCTGCATATTTCTCAATATTAAGGTTCCCGTGATTCTATTTAAGTAAAATGATATAAATTTCCTGATTATTCTCACTACAGTTTTCTATTATAGTATGCAATACGCGCATCTCTCTGGGAATGTTTACCTTATATAACTAACAAGAAAGTTTACTATCGATTTAAGTATTTAAAATGTCCATATTATCTAAATTATACATCATATTCAGCTATAAATGATATAGACACACTTATAAAATAGTGTCATATATTAAGTTATCACAATTGAAAAGTTTTGGGCGTATACGACTGTATAATTTTTTTCATTTGACAAAAAGCAGCAGCAACTATTGAAAAAAAAGTATTAATTAGCATAGCGCATATACTTACATAATAAGATGTATATTGTGAACACCTGTTAAAATACCAAGGAAGATTTTTTTCTATATTCTACATTAAAATTTTGAAAATAAAGGAAGTATATGAAATCATTAAAAATTCAAAAAATAAAATGCAAGCTTTAAACTATAAAGCTAATTAAACTAACAATTCAGAATGTTACTAAAACAGTTAAAAATAAAAATAGTGAAATTATATAGTGCAACCTTTTCTTGTTCTACAAAATTGAATGAAAGAGACTATTATATAGTAAAGAATTAAAAGTAAAATAATTATTATTCTGTTTAAGGGTATACATACTTCAAAGAATGATAAAGTTATGACAAACATTTTGTGTAATACTTTGAAAATTATTTTTAAAAATTAATACTATCAAAATATAACGATACGATGGATTTTTTGAATTAAAAAAAAAATCTCCTAAAAAATATTTGTTTGAAATATAAAATTACATATTTAAACAATAAAACACAGAACAATAAATATTTAGGTTTTTCGTATATTTCAAATAATACCTAAACAATTATTTTATTGTTAACAAACTGTTATAGTTATACACATGTGAATACGAATAGTTGAACTTAATAAGTCAATTGTAAAAGTGATTAGTATTTTAATATTCAAGTTCAATAAAGTATGAATGTTTTAAAATCTAACATTATATAATGACATCATAAAAAACGACTTGGCGATCTCAATGAACAATGACCTTTTTATCCCTGCAAATAAAGTCGCGGTTAGTCATCAAATTGAATACAAAGATGCCAACAAAAATTGCCTATTTTAAATAATTTTTATATTGTCAGTTAATATAATTAAAACATAATATACTTTTACTTAAATACTCCTTCATTACTCCGCCAGTTGTGTAAGTTTACATTAGAAACAACAACATATTCATACACTACGGATGTGCCATTATTCTCAACGCACTGTAGGATAATCTGCCTACCGACCAACAATTGACCTTATTGTATACTTATATTGAGCTTTGAGGTAGCCTAACCCCCGATGCAACCGCATATAATAATAATGTTTGAGCGAACGCCACACAAACACCTTATAAGGCAGGCTACTTGCAATGTGAACGATAGGCTACAACAAGCCGGGTTGAGAACCGTAGGAAGGCTAAGGTCAATTAAATCACTTCAGCTGCTTGTGTATTGTTGGTGTTTTTTTAAGAGATTTCTTTAGCTTTATTAAATTTGTATGGCAGCTCTATACTTTCCATGACTTAACAGTTATCTGATTTACTCAACTAAACCAGAGATTTAAAAAATGATCGTAAAATTAAAAGTCTGCTGAGCAAAACACCAACAACTTCCATTAATAAAAGATAATATTAGTCTAAGAGTAAAACACAAAAAAATTGTCGTGAAAGCGCAACGAAATACAACCAAACAGCGAAAATACGATTTGAACATGTCACAAATATTATTATATACTATTGAATCAAATAATTATTGTTTAATTAGAAATTCTCCTTTTTTAGTGCGCCATCAATAATGATACATATTTTAAATAAAAAATATGACGAAATTTCCTTATGTAGTAGCCGTAGACCAATAAACATTCTAATCCAAAAGATAATCAATAATCAACTAGAATGCGGTATATCACAGATGAGACAAAACAAAATATATTTCAAAAAATAAAAGTTTACGACTTCCTTTGGGGAATATATACGGTTAGTGAGACGAAATTATAGTTTTGTACCAATTAATGTTAAGGTAGACAGACTACGGCTTATCAATCGGCATTCTCAATGTTGTGCAAGACAAACGAGATGGAGGAACCAGGTCATATAGGCTGTTTGTTGAATAACTATGACATGCTGCGATAAAACGCACAGGCAAATAATTTAATAAATAAACCTATAGTATATATGAATAATTTAGTTAAGTCATTTGATTAAAATAGTGACTATAGTATAACTATATTGCTTATTTATTTATAAAATACGTTTACGATCCGAGTCAATCTGTTTGGAATAGAAATTACACTGATTTTCGGTCTGTATTTCAATAAGTGTATACGCTACAACAGATAGTTGCATTCTTGAGTGCACCAACCATACTTGCGTTTCGACATGGATCAAAAAAGTCATTTGTACATCAGGCTAAACTTAGTGCGCGAATAAAAATTACATAACATGAATTGTATTATTGAATTTAAAAAAATCAAAAAAATATAACTAAAATATTGCTTATTAACCCTATCCATATCATAGTATACATCCACATTCATACCGGGCTTTTGAGCGCCTCCAAACCGTTATTATTTTTCTGTTTTTCATCGGACTATAGTCATGAAACTAGGTATATATAATTATATAGCATTGAAGTAAGTTTTATACACAAATATGCGTAATTCAGCTATACTGCATTCAACAGTTTTGTAATTGCAGAAGGCCCGACTCCGTATGGACCATATAATGGCACTGTAAATGGTCAATGAACACGGTCCAGAAATTATATTTTAAACAAAAAAGCATAGAAAATATATTACAATAAGGTGCCTTCGATTAGAATAACAAAATATGTTTAAAAAAATAGATATTTGCGTTGCTATTGTCAAACAGATAATGATAAAAGTTGAAAAACTTCATTTTATGAAAATACAAGAGTGCTTATATTTCTCCGTATGTATATTTAAAAATAACAGTAAAAATTATAGAGTTAGGGTTAAGAATCATAATATATAAGGTGACGTTTTCTAATTTCTTATTCTCTAATTTGAATAAAGGAAGGTTTAAAGTGCATCGCTAACTGTATACTGTACAGATATTATGTTGTTTAAGATAGAAATGATGTTGTCAGCCTGGTAATAAAATGTGTAATAGTTGAACCTATAACCTGTGAGTCTAATATGTGTTACTTGATTTGTTGTTTATAAGGGTTTTCATGTTATAAATAATTTTTTAATGTTTTTTGATCTGGGGTAGATTGTTGTCACTACCGTATTAGTGTCAGTAGATATAGCTGACACGCGACTATTACAAAAGTCTGTTCTTACTGACATCAGACTTTATTATTAATGACTGCTTTTTGGTAGAGTAATAAATGTTCTGAAGGGCATTTGTCCAGTCTCTGTAAAATGTTGTAATAGTTTTCTATTTCTATATTAAAGATTCATTCATGTTAGGAAAATATACTACAAAGTACAGAAACTTTCCCTGTCAACAAATTTTGTATATTATATTTTTTAGTTAAGATATAATAGAAACTCATTAATTCAATTTCTGTTTTTATTCAATACAAGTGTATAATACGGTTAAATGTGTTTAAAACGTATTCTTAATGTTATCCTATTGTTGTATTTTATTGTAATATTCTATAGTTATATTGAAAATTACAATTTCAACGAACACAAAAAATTACTGCTAATGTTGATAAATATATTATATCATCACAGCTAAATGTAGATAGAATCTCTTATAGATTATAATTTTTACCGTTAATATAGGTATTTAAAATATACCGGCATTACAGCTATTCAACACAATTTCAGTGCTTGCATGGTTGTCTGCTATAGTGTGTAGAACCTAATTTATGTCAGTTTCATTTTTACCAATTCAATCTTTTGAGAAAATGTCAAAGCTGTCAGACTTTCTAATCACACAGATCCATCAAACGCCGTCTTTTGCAGACACATTCTACAAAAGAAGAAGAAAAATTACACTTTCACTCGCCGTTCAATCGAAATAATGGGGACCTGTTCTCGTTTGTCTAATTGAAGTCTATTTGTAAGGTGAAGAGATTAGAGGTGGGATTACCGAGTCAAATTTGAGGAAACAGGTTTTATGAGGTGAACAAATTCGGCAAATTGTAAAGGAAAAATATTAATTTGCTCGAACTGTTTTTGATAAGTTAAAGCAACTCTGAAATATGCCAATAAAAAGTACGATTGTGATCAACACTGCACAGTCAAAAAACATCAATATCTTGAAGATATCACACGTCGTAATGACCGAAGACTCGGTATTACGAATCGAATTATTGATCCGATTCAATCAGAAGAACCTATTTACTTATTGATTATAAATCTCGCCTTAAAAGGAAAAGAAAAAAGATTGTAGAGGCAGTACTGAAGTTATTGAAGTTTTCTCTTTATCTACTATAAGGTTGGTTAATGATGCGAAAGGCACTTATAAGCTACCTTTAATTAAGAATACACTTTATATAAAAAAGGACAGAGTTTTAACGGTTTGATGGGAAAGATATAATAACCCTCACAACTCAGCTGATCAATAAGTTAATTTGTGAAAAAAAGTTAGAAAATGTTAATATATAAACCCGCAGGTGTCTATGTATACGTTCTATATTGTTCCTAAATGGCTTGCTAATTGTTCTAACAAGCTCATTAAAATTGATATAAGGCCATTACATAGGCGGGCTATATAGCCATACCAACTATATACCATAATATAAGCTAGTAAAAAAAAGTTACATATTTGTAGTACGTAACTGCGTTTCAATATTTTACACGTTTGAGAAAAAATTGTGAACGTAAAATAGTAGACTATAAAATTGAAGAGACGTTGGGAGAAATAGACATTATTAGAACATTTTGAAATAAAATACAATTTGCCACTGCTATCGATCACATAATGATTTTCAATTAAAAATATATAACTTTATAATATAAGTATATTATTTAAATATTAAATAATTTATTAATATAAATTTACTAATATCTAAATATATTGTATATTTAGATATTAGTAAAAACCGATATTTGAAGCATTTCATTTATAAACTTTGATTGAAATTCTTTTTAAGCAGTCTTTTTTATATATAATCATTATGAATTCAAAATATAAAACAGATATTTTTTATAAATTAAATACAATGTGTATTGTAACTAATTATCAAGATCAATATTTTATTAAAATATAACATTTATCTATTATGTATAAACAATAATTAATTTATTAAGATCATAAAATATAAATTAACTTATTCATCAAATCCATTTTTACTCATTTATACAATACACATATTATGATATTTTATAAAAGATAAAAATGGTCCATAAACTAACCAGGCCTAACTAACCTTGCTCTATATATATATAAATAAAAACAAAAAAATAAACTGACATCAAAATGGTATTGAGGTAAACAATAGCGAGTTTAATGGCTGGCTTGTTCGAGCCATCTTCAAATTCAATTCCTTCCCAATGCCAATCAGTCCAGTTTTGTCAATTTGCTCGGAATTGAAGCGGAAAACTGCCAGTCATGAATGGAGGTATGCTTCCCTCTCCAATAACTAACTTATAGTTGTATGTATGTACTCATTTTTGTGTATAATAAAAAGAACATAATTCCTTAATGGAGAACATGCTCTATATACCTCAATATGAAAAAAATTCATAATAAATCTAGAAGATAAAAATTAATTTGTAAAAATTGTAATGTTCTAAAATAAGTGATCAGGTTTTAATTAAATATATTATTAAATAAAAATAATCTCGCTAACCCAAACCGTAACACAATACAGTTATTTTATTAAATATATACTATTATTGCCTCATACAGGTTAAATAATAACTATACAATTTCTTAAAAAATATATTAATAAAATAAAGTATAATATTGCACCTTATATTCAAATTTCATACATTTTTCGTGAGAACTTGTAGTATACCATACATATTTCCATAACAAAGGGTCAAAACTAAATACCGTCCAACACAAACTTTAAAATTATTCAATCAATAAATGTTTCACATTTTAAATATAAAATCTCTATTTTTGAAAAGCCAGAAAGAAGATACAAATCGAGTAAGATTCAATACTGATAAACGGTCAAACAGCCTTTAACGGGAATGCAGCCTTTAATGAGATCGTTGAATTTGCATTTTGTCACAGTTCGTGGACAAATTTCACAGTTTACACCGCAGATTGCTGCTAATATAGCGACTGTAAACTACAAGACAATCTAATTCAACTATAATATGGTACATGCCACATGGAAAGATCGACTCCGTTTATCAATTTTAGGGAAAGACATTTTAATTATAATAATAAATTCTAGTCGCTCTTCTAGTTGTTATACGTTGTTGTACATTAATTAATGGAAGGATGGTTGTGCTGTGCTTTATGAAAAGGGTAGATAGACATGCAATAGAAACCAGATTAAATGTTCAAAGATGTTACAAATAATATGTTGAGGTAATCGAGGTTTTACTTTAAAGGATTGGTAAAAAATGAAAAATTTATTAATTAATGAACAAATATTATACATAATAATAAACTGTTGTAATTATGTATTAATGCTTTTGTAAGTTATACATTTTTAAACTGGTAAATATTATTAAAATTATTACTCTATTTAGTCTAGGACTTTTTCAACTTCCTAAATCTAGATGGAAAGAGAGAGAGAAAGAGATTGGTACACACAAACTTCTTATGAAAATCATCAATGCATGAATAAGAACGACTTTATAGATTTTGGAAACTGTCCGACCAAACGTGTCCGAACACAATTATGTTATTTAGTAAGAAGAAATTGTGTTACCCAATTACATTTTTAGGTAAAACAGAAATAAATGTAAATAAATAATTCAAACATACAAAAAACAGCTAGTTTTTCAAAATATATATATTTACTATAAGTCACTAAGCATCAATTTGCAGTCATATATGCAGTTTATAATTCATAATAAAAAAAAAATCATCGAGGTGCAGAATCCAACCTCCCAAGATAAGATAGTCTTAACAAAATGTAATTATTAATACAAGACAATTATAGGGGCTGTCAAATTACGATAAATAATATAGCATGCGAAAAAGGTGGAAAATTAAGCAAAATAAGGAAACAAGTAGGAATATTAATTTAGATAATAATTATAATGCGCGTATTACCCAGCAATATTATCACAGATAGATAATTATTTATTTTAAACTTTACTTAATTCAGTCTTATTTTCAAAATACTAATAAAATGCAATGAATGACGTGTGTGGATGAACTTTTAAAGGAAAATTAATATCGGCTAAACAATATCCATTCGAAAAAGTAGCAATTAGAAACTGCACATCTGATCAGGGCAACAGTAGATCTCTAATAAGTCTGCTAACACCATTTTGATGACAACCTTATAATACATACAACTCAAATAATAAAGAGATGTATGATGGCAGATTCATATCAAAATATTAAAAATTCTTATTCTATGGCAAAAGAGAACCATAATAAAATAAAGTTAAAAAATATCCGAATCTAATGCCGCCACATCATCAGAGATAATCGAGACACACGGGGTGTAAAATATTACCACTAATATAAAGTAAATGTTAATAAATATGTTTAAATAGTAGCCTTTCAACCTGACAATGGTGACATAATTTGTAACGATAGTAACTGCATAATAATTATGAAAAGTTATCCAAACCTATATCAACAGGATATTCCAGGAGAGGAAAAACCCTTACATTACAGGTTTAAAATATAATTACTGAAAACAGTATCGGAGTAATATTAGCTATAATCAACACACGACTGCCACAGTAGTTACTAACTTTGAACGGTAAAAAGCGTCGATACATACTTAAAAAATATGATACAATGGTGGCACAAAACAATGGTCACCTGTAGTATAGAAGGGAAAACTAAACCAGAAAATAATGCCACGTTAATGAATATTGACAAGACTATAGCTATTACCTCCGCATATATACCATGTATAGATCTCAATAAAACTGGTTTACAAGTCTATGCTCTATATACTCTACGCAATTTAGCATCGAGGAGACCCATCCCATAATTACAAAAATTTTCCCTATGAGGGATGCGTTTATCAAGATGAGTTTGCAGAATTATTAAAAAATAGTTAAAATATATAATAGTTGTAACAAGCGAGACTGGAGCAGTACTTTTTTAGTACCTATAGCAAGATTATTCATTCGTTTTATTAAACGTATACGTGTTAAAGATTCTTCCCTTATTTTTATATTAAAATGTAGGGCAGTGCGACGATAGATATTTAGTGAAAGGGTTATCAATAAAAACCGCATATTTTTTTAATTCTTTCAATAAATTTTATATGTACAGATATGATAGCATACGCATTTTACATATATCTAAATAAGTTACATTTCAAATACGTTTTTAATAACTAGAAACAGAATCAAGAATTTAAAAAATAAAAGATGTATAAATTAAGCCTTAATTTAGTTTAAAAGACTGTCGATAGAAGTTGAATATTATTGACGCAAGAAAAATAAAATAATTGACAACCATAAAAACGCTGCTTTGATAACTGTTTATTGGCAGCTATGCAATACCTTAAAATTAAATATATTTCATATTAACTAGTAATTGTAATAACTGTAACACGTTCAACGTTAAGTTAACTTTATATGGAAAAACTATTATATAACTATTACATAAAATTATGTAATTCTCCAAAAATTGTTATACATTATAAATTATTATATCTCAATTGAATGTTCGTAATGAACGTCGAAAAGCCCAATCAAAATTAAAGTTAACACTGATAATTAATCACACCGCTTAAATTTAACTGCTTCAAGTTTTTATCGTGAAACAAATTGATTAACTTAAAATAGCGGAACAAACATACCGATTTAAAGAGATTGTTCCCTTGATGAGGATCATCAATATCAGTGTTCTGGCGCCAGTAAACAGTCCTGTCGATTAGCAGCAGCGTCCTATCACAGTTAAAAAGGGGAAATGAATGGATCCAAAAAATCAAAACATTTAACAGTGTTTAGCGGATATTATTGCAGCTGCCCTGGATATCACTCAATAAAATATTAGACGAAGAAGTGATTTTATATTTCGAAAATGACCAGGCAACCAAACATACCTTGGAAAACAGTTCTTGAAGGTAGCTTGCAAGGTGTGTAGCAATTTAAAATAATCTATTTCGTGGTTTGAGTATTACTCCTGAATTACTATGAATGGCAATCCGAAAAACCAATCAAAAAACGGAATCCACATATCGATTTTACCGTGACAAAATGTTTATATATATTACTGTATACTACTTATAAAATAACCAGTAGTCAAATAAATATAACGTAAAACTCTATAATAAAATGTTCATCGTCATATTATATAACACTTTAGAATATTCAATCTTATATAAAATGTACATGCATCTTATACAGATGTAATATAGTATATCAAACGATGAATCCTAAAGTAAAAAATTAAATATAATAGTATATTTTTAAAATACATCGAAATTTTATTATAAATAATTGAATCAAACAAATCACATCCGTGAATCATTAAGTATTTTGCCAGAAATCACAAGTTAATAAACTGAACACATCAATATAAGAATACGCAAATTACAACCATTTTGCGAGATTAAAATCCCCAATTCACGTAGGTTTAGTAGACCATTTTTGTGAGGAAAATAAAAAAAACTTATTATCTTGACTTAATATTCATTTTATATCATTATCCATCCATATTCATATTCGAACAATATTAGATTTATCATTTAATAAAAAAATATCGTAAAATTTCATTGGTTTAAATACTACACTGTTAAGTTGAAATGCTAAATTTACAAATACTTTTGTGTGTTTACACAAAAATATTTGTAAATTTACACAAA